>JAQQAE010007668.1:0-15707 GCA_029823295.1 Pseudamia nigra | reverse complement strand
ATCATAATACCGTGAAACCGTGATATTTTTGCCCAAGGTTATCATACCGTCAGAATCTCATACCGGCCCATGCCTAGCTGTGACCCATCTATGAAATGCATATAATAATCTCTGGATATATGACCTTGACATTGCGCGGCTGCAGTATTTAGAATCAGCATAGTGAATAACCCAGGAGTTTGACATTTCAGCCTCACTACATTGCTAGCTAATAGAAGGTCAAGGTCTTTTGATGAATGAGAGGTGCTGTACTTTTGGTGCTACAGTGACCTAGAAGACCTTTTATTTATTATGAGATGAAAACCACAGGTTAAAATGTCTGCTGTGGAAAAGACATGGCCGCTTCCAATGCTGCTGTTGATGCTCTGCTTTTATAGAGGAGCCATTTCAGACTCCCGTTGCGTCATTCACTTTTCTTGATGTCAGTGACTCACAGCTGAAAATACATATGATTCACCTGACTGAATCATCCACACGAGGTGAACACTGTATTACTATAGTTATTAGACTGTAGTAGTGATTATTAACCAGTGTAAGGACAAGGATCCAATTTACAGCCCTCGTAACGCACTGAACATTCAGTAAATCTTTGTGTAAACATTCATGCCACAGTGTAAATTTGACACTTTATGACCTGATGTACTGAATTTTTGAGATCTTGCCAATTTTTGAAGCCGCATGTAAGACCAAGTTTCTTTGACATTCATAAAGTCACCATGTCAGTCCTAAGACTGATTCCTTGTCACTTACAGAACAGTTCATTGTAGAGCCATCTAAGTGAACTACACGGTACAGTGTCTGTGCCATTTCTAAATCATGTTTCATTATGCACTAGGTTTCATGCACTTAGGCTGTTTTTGTTTCCTTTGTAATTGTATTATAATATCATGAAATAATATTTTTTTATATGATCATGAATTTTGTATGCTGTGTAATTCTGTTAATTTCTGTACAGGAAGTATATTTAATGTACTAAGGTTATAATTGTGTAAAATGTTATGCATTTCCGAGCACCACTAAACATTCATTCACATTCATACAAGGCAAGGTGGGTGAAGTGTTGCCCAAGGATGCAATGATGACTGGGATGGAGTGGGGTTTGAAGATCCAATCCTCTGTTTATTGGATGACCCACTCTACCTCTGACTGCCACCCAAAAGTGGTGTCCAACACCCGATTCTAACTTGTGTTCTGATTTGATGGCTCTAGCTTGCATAATAAATGCCAAAAATTTGCCAAACTGATTTTGAACTTTTATGACCCTGTGACCTTGACCTTTTGGGCTCCAAAACCATAGCCATAGGAGCTAGTCCCAAGGTCAGTCTTCATGCCGAGTTTGGGAAATGTTACTTACTTTTTTTTCGGAGTTACAGCGTAAAACAGATTACACTTGCCACCCTACCCTAGGTAACAGTCACTGATTTTGGTGGAGGTAATAAGGTTGACAGATTTAAATTATGATACAGGACCAGGATGTAACTATTTCTGACCTCATTTTCATTTTTTCATTTATTTTATTCAAACCAGAATTTAAAACAAAAGGAAAGAACAAAACATTGGCAGAAATCAGACTCTTTGAAGTTTTGAAAAGGGTTTGATATGAAACACTTATCTAGTCCCAACCAAATTTTAAATCAGTAACTCAAAGTTGAGGCTTTCACAGCCTCACATAAGGATATTCAGCGTTTACAGCATTACATTTGAATATTTAACATAAGGCAAATTACTGTAATGCAAAGTATACACTGTTTTCAATAAACCTCTAAAATTATTCCATATTGTTTAATGTTATACCTCAGTGAAGCTGAAAAAGAGTCCGATCCCTCCCACGAAGCGCAGAACGTCTCCTGCATGTTGTTGGATTTTATCTGCACAGGGTCCACAGGAGTGGTTGGGGAAACAGGCCTACAGGAAAAAAACATAACACAATATTTAACAGAAAGTGACTAAATATTAACATTTTGTAGTGTGAAAACTATTTATTGCTAAATACACTTTCAGTTTGTCTGTTTCGTTTTAGTTGCATATCTAGCTAATGTTTCAAAATGTTTTTGTGCTGCGTTCACAACATCAAATCATTTTGGTGTATTTTTGTCTTGTATCTTTTTAACATGTTTCTTTGCATCATTGCCTTGCATCATTTTTGTCTTTTACATAATTTTTGTCTCGTTTTTGTCCTCTAGCAAATTAAATGGTAAATCATGATCAATACATTTCTTATACTATGTATTTTCATTGTTCTCATTTGTAGGATCTTCACGTCATTATTAACTTTTGGTGTCATTTTCTTAATTTTTTTTTCTAGCTTTTGTCTTTTGGACTTTTTGCATATTTGGGCTATAAATAAAAGGGGGTGATGAAAGACTGCTAATGAGTTCCTGCTCCAGGTGGAGGAGTTTAAGTATCTTGGGCTCTTGTTCATGAGTGGGAGACGGGTGCGTTATATCAACCAACAAAGCTCTCGATTTAGCGGTTGATCGACGTGCCTACCCTCACCAATGGTCACGAGCTTTGGGCTGTGATTGGAAGAATAAGAACCCACATACAAGTGATTAAAATGAATTTCCTCTGCAAGATTAAAAAATGGGATGAGAAGTTTAGCCATCTGGGAGGAGCTTAGAGTGGAACTGCTGCTCCTCCACATCCAGAACAGCCAGTTGAATTGACTTGAGTGCTTGATCCAGATGCCTCCTGACCTTCTGAGGTACCGTATTTCGGGCATGTCCAACTGAGTGCAAGCCCAGGACACGCTGGAGGGACTGTCTCTTGGCCGGCCTGGGAACACAATGGGGTCCTCCCAGAGGACTTGTAGGAGATGAAAGTGTGGGCTTCTCTACTTAGGCAATCTGTTTTCTTCATGTTTCACTTGGGCCCATAAATCAGCCTTTAAAGTTGAAACAAACAAGGCTGATCACTGATACAACTCACAGCATCACAGGTGGTGTTCCAGTCCACGTGCTTGAAGCCACAGCAGTTGAGGCTCTTCTCCACGTCCCGCTGGGTGCTTTTTGAGTTATTCCAGCCCACCTCCAGCAGCTGATCCTACAGCACGAACACATAACATGCGATAAGATGCACTGACAGTTTATTTCTCAGCAACATATACAGTATTCCTTTTAGTAACTGACCTCATATCACTCTTAAACGTCCGATATTGTCATACTTAAATTTAAGTAAAAGATACCTTTACTGTATAGGACTTTTTTTTTTTTTAAATGGAAGATACATTTATGATCTAGCCATAAACCTGAGTGAATTGCATACCATCTCTGGACTATTTAAGAGATGGTAGTTAAATTACAGCTTCTAATGCTGCCATGTTTAAATTCAACTCAGGGGTTTTATTGCTCTGTTTTCAGATTTGGAACTTTGTCATGTTGTGGATCATCACTGGAGTCTGCATGTGAAAATTGATCATTTTTGCAGTGTGGCCATCAGGGCTGACTGTGATTCTTTAATCTGATTTAAATTGTGAATCTTTATGCATTTATCACAATAAGAACTCATGCTGCAGTCCATGCTGGTTGTACACCACATATGAAATGCAACGTGAGGTGGCTTCATTCAGGTAGGTTGATGGATCTGTGCATGGATCAAAAATGTTGCATATTTGAATGTTTCAAGCATTCACTCATTTTTTGCAATTGACATGCATGTCCTGTATTTGTAAGGACAGCTATATTTGCAAAACTAATCAGTAATTGCTGTTTCTGAGGGCAAATTCTACTAACTAAATATTAAAATGGTATCTATGGAGGAGATAAATGTGTTTTTAGTCCTGGTTTGATTCATAAATACAGAACTTAAGTAGTAAGTATATTTTCAATTCATAAATTCCACCACTGTGCTTCCTGACAGGGAATATTTATCACCAGTTGATCAATTGTTAATGTGAGGTGTTTGCCTGTTTAATATTATACAATTACTTGGTGATTACAGTGTCTCTGAGCTGGAAAAATGGAGACATAAACCGCTTGTATCAGACTTTCAAAGCCCAGGGTGTTGAAAGGTTCTAGGCATAAGGTGTTGCCATTTTTGTTACAATTACTTACCCCTTCCTGTACTTTTTTTTTTTTTTTTACTTAATCTCATGCATATCCCAGAATGCCCTTCAACTGTTGTAAACTGTGTAAAAATGCTGATGTTGGGGATGAGACCTTGATGCATCTGTGGGATGAATATACACCTGTGCATGGTTATAAATGGTTGCCAATGTGGGATTTTTATAGGACAAGGATTTTAGTGACTCTGACACTGACCAGAATTTCCTTTTTATTTGGGAATAAAGGCCACAAAGCTTTAGGAACATAAACCTGGCAGACTGAGGGAAAAACAAATATTGGACAAGCATGATGTAAGACCTTGAAACGTCTATTGTAAAAATATGAAAATGTCCATGTTGTAAAATGACAAATGCCTTCAATGTTCAAAACTCATACTTATGGAAGCAGTGTTTGGAGACTGCATAAATAGATTACCGTTTGCATCAGTTCCACCTGATGGTTGATGGGATTCTGCTAATGAACATAGCAGATGACACTGTGATTAACTGACGAGATACACAGCCGAACAGAAGGAAGAATGAGATGTAGCATCAGTGAGTCAGGATCCGTCCAGCTGATCAATGACAACCTCCGCCTCCAGCTGACTGGACTTCCTTCTATCCAGTTATTAATTATCCATTGAGATCATGAACAGTAAAAATCCACATGACCTGACATCCAGACACATAAGTCAGTTCATGACCTAGACACATTAAACTTTTATTCACCAGACTTCACACACTACACTGCGGTCACAGGCCTGACCTATGAACATATCCCTAGAAGTACAGGGTGATGGTCATGTGTCATGAATTGGTGTCCTTTTTAAGGAGACCTATTGTGAAAATGGGGATTTGTATCTTTTCCTATAATTAAAAGAAGCCTGAAGAATCCAAGAATAAGGTATCAAAATTCTTGCTCAACGGAGGAAAAATCACCACAGCTAGTTTTCAGATAACTGAGACTGGAACAAGCCGTTTGGATTTCTGGATTTTTGACATCATCTGTCAGTGATTCAATATCTTACCAAACCCACTAGGACCACCAGTATCAGCTGGACATCTTAGGATAATATGCTAGGGAATCTACCTCATGGAATCCATGGCACAGACCAGAAAAAGGTTTTGCTAACAAGGGCTCATTTGCATTTAAAGCAAAATTCACTGAAGCAGCCTGTTTGACACAGGATTAAAAACCAGGAGTATACATGTAATGGATGCGCTTTGAATGTATATAGTTACACAAAATGAGCTGACCTGAATGTAAGAACCCCCGGCCTCTATTTTGGTGGTTTCTATTCATATTTTACACTCCTCCGTTATTTCTTCTTTCTTAGTTCCCCTTATATAGAATGTTTTCCCCCAAACCTCTGCCTTTTTGTCCGTGTACCAAGCAGGTTGGGAAAAGTGTGTGGTGAAATTTTTAAAATACTCTAGGGACATGAAATTAATTTGTAAAAAGGGGTGTACAATATGTCTCCTTTTATTCTACTTAAGGTAACATTTAAAAAGCCAACATTAACATGCTAAGAAACTATGACTACTGCAGAGACAAATCAAATGGAATTGTACTGACCAAATGAGACCAGTAACCCCTTGGTTTCCTTAATGTGAATTTTACTATTTAATATAGGCATTTATTTTATGACCTCAAAGTTGACATGGCTTTATGTAAAAAGTTGATATTTGTCTATTTCTTTCTTGACCTGGCAGGTCCATCTTTCCACAGAAACCTCTTTGATAATCAAATCAGTGATTATCAAAGAGGCAGTTAATGGAAAGCATCCTTCAAGTCTTGACCAATGTACAGTGACTTACTTCCACGCTGGAGAAATGAAGATGTGACCATACCTGTTGCTCCCTGTTGATGGCCAAACAGGCGCAGGAAACAGAAAACTGTACAATAAACACCATAAACAGGATGATCATGTACTGAACATCACTGTCAAGGATTGAAACACACATGAAACAGTACAAATAATCCTGCTGACAGATGCTGCTACCAAACACTGCACTGTGTTGAACAAGTAGTTGGCGCTATGCGTGCCCTGCTGACTACAGTGTGAAATACGATGCTGCTCTGGATCTTATTGCACATGAATACATGAATGGAAAATGTTTTTTCCAAAACAAAGACACAGAGACTGGACCAAAAAACAGCTCTGGAGCTGCTTGACGATAAAGTTCAAATTCACTATGGAGGGGGAAAAAAAAATCAAACAGTTCAGAGACAGAATATAAACAATAAATTATTAATTCATTTTCTGATTCAGATTAATTTGCATTGTAGTGTGTCTGCATAGATCAGAGCACATAAACATTGCATTTCTCCATATTATTATACTGTATTGAAAAAGCAAGAAAGTTTTAAGAGTAAAATTATCACCCCAACTATCAACAAATTCATAATGATTTACAAGTAGTGCTTCATTTTCTTCTATTGATGATTTCCTTGATTTTCCTAATGTTGCCCATTTTTAATTTTTTTTCAAGGTACAGGTATATGTTTAAATTCAATGCGTTTTAAGACTAGGTAATTGTAAACAAATGTAAGAGTTCTTTGCTGTAATCAAAGCAGTATAAGATTTATAAAGTGCTTTAGTCTTTAAATGAGATAAATAATGCATGAGAACAAGGAAGAATAAGGAGAAAACACAAAGGTTTTGGGTGTCCGAGCTCATTTGTAATTGTACTGTGGCACAATCATATGCAGATGTTGGAATGCATGTTTGCAGCCAAAACTGCTGTATAGTGTATTTATTATACCTTTAATTTTCAGACGTTTCTAAAATTGCGCAGTGTGCACCAACCTTTTAACAGTAAAACAACCCTGTACTTTCAGGTTTGCTGTTTTTATATCCTGTTTTTGGTCCCAGAATGTTTGAGGTAGTCTTTGCCCTGGCTGTGGTTGGAGGGGATGTCACTATTCGTTCAAGGATTTGTTGCTTTGACAAGAGCTCTATGTAAAACTACACTTAGTCTTAAAGGTCCATATCTTAATGCTGATCTGTATCTATTAAACACTTCTGTAAAGGTGCTGACAAAATGGTGTGCTCATTTCATTATTCTTTGTTTCTGATGGCCTGTTTGTTCTTATTTTGCTGCTAACAGGTCATTCCTAAGGAGACCTGGGATCACCTCAAAGCTACCGCAAACACAGAATAAAGCTCTTTTCATGGCAAATTTTCTGGGAAAAAAACTGTCAGGGATATTGGTCGTTTCCTTACGGGTGAATTGTTACTTTTAGCTCAAGTTTAACTGGTTTAATTCAAAGTTTAATACTCTACTGAGTGGGCATGACCAGTGGGCAATGACCAGGGCTGTACACTGAGGTGGATGCATTAGATTCTCAGTCATCCAGGTCACGGTATCCAAGGTGTGTGGTTTTCCTTGTCGACTGGACTGGAAATTTGGTTTGAAGACGTTTCGCTACCTATCCAGGGAGCTTCTTCAATTCAATTCAGAAGAACTGAAGAAGGCTCCCTGGATGGGTAGCAAAATGTTTTCAAACCAAATTTCCAGTCCAGTCGACCGAAGGAAAACCACACACCTTGGGCTGACGCAGCAGTAACAGTTGTAATACTGCTGTTGGCTGCTGGGGCACCGTTCAGTGGGTTCCAAGAAGCCTAGACTCTCATAGCATCAGATTGGCCTTCTGCCTGAAAATAAGTAAATACATTGTTGTAATGAGTCATCATGGTCTCAACCATTTTATTTGGACCCTCTAATAAATGATTTGGTGGTCCAATAAGTTTTTGCTCCAGTGTTAAGATATGGCAAATTATCAGTCAAATCTCTGCCATCCTGGAGTTTTATTGACATGAAGCTATAGTAACTCACTCACCAGTAGAGTCGGACTGAGTCAGACTTTCGTAGCGTCGGTTTCATAGAACATAATTTTACTAGACAAACACTCAACTGTAGCTGTGGATAAGTGCTTACACTAAAAACACCAACATATGACTGACTGACAATGCTTGGTGTAGTTATACTTAGTCAGAAATCTATCCGTTGGCATTAAAGCCCTTGACAAACTGTGCTTTGGTAGGTCCAATGACATTTGTCCAAATATGGTAATATCCTGTTTTTGGTCCCAGAATGTCATCCAGGAAGTAACAACTCAACTGACCTCAAAATGGCAGTTCATAAACCAATGGGTAACATCACTTTGTCACTAATACGTACAGGCTATGGTCCGGACTAATGCATTTTAGCTTGACTGTGATTGGTGTGACCTGTGATGTCAAAAGCTACAAAAATTCAAACTGTCTAGTTTTTCCTGTTGTCCATCTTGTTGAACGGATTTCTAAGAACTGACTGAACAAGTCCATATTTTCACCACCAATATTTGACATCACATGCTTTGTATTAACCCTAAACCCAGTAAAGATGCATTTTGACAGTACAAGACCTTTTAAAGACAAGCGGTGTTATTTAAGCAGTTCACATCCTATTGTCCAACTTCTACAAACATATTTTTTACATCGTATCAAAATTCTGTCAAAACAGGAAGAATAGTTAAGTCATGGGAAGGATACGAAGAACAGCAGAACCTGGTGGTGCTTCATGGCACCGATGAGGCCGGCCAAAGCCACAAAGAAGAGGAAGACGCCCACGCCGATGATGCCCCCGACCACCTGGAAACTGGAGACCAAACCGAACCACTTCCCCCATGCCGCGATGCAAATCATCAGCAAACTCACCATCTGCAGACATAGTGAGAGTCTGAGTAATGGAAATATGGAGGAGGGGATATTTTGGCTCTAATACAACAGTAAGCCTGGTGAATAATGGGTACTGAAAGCATTTTAACACACTGGAACTGTGATTTTTCTTTCTTTTTATTTCAGTATTTACTTGCTAAAGAGCATTGTTACATGTCAGGGGTCTTCAACTACATTTGTCCAGTGGCCATAATTTATTTTAGAGTAGAATATTATATTGTATCTGATTATTTAATCTGCAGTGGTTAAAGAACAAGAAAAGAATGGAAATAAGTAACAAAATCAGTAAAAATTGAGTAAAAAGTAAAAACACAATGATGA
Organism: Pseudamia nigra; assembly: GCA_029823295.1. Classification (NCBI taxonomy): domain Eukaryota; kingdom Metazoa; phylum Chordata; class Actinopteri; order Kurtiformes; family Apogonidae; genus Pseudamia; species Pseudamia nigra. The sequence goes on along the minus strand of JAQQAE010007668.1, from coordinate 6,620 downwards.
AAAATAACAAAAATAAACACTTGAATAAAATCTAAAAAATTAAAGTGACTAAAAAAATAAGACAAACAGAAATGAACCCAAAACAAACAATGATTTTAAAGGAATGGCAATGAATAAAAGACTAACAAAATTGCCATAGAATAGCCTTTGTAATTGAATTGCACCATACATGTATACCCATAGAGCGGACACCGAAACAGGAAGTAGTTTACTGAGGAGAGATGATAAAATCCGCAAGAATTTAGCAGTTTGTGAGAAATACTAAATTTAACATTTTTACCGTGTTACACCATACATAATCATGATTTAAAGTTCTAGATTCAGGAGGTTTTAGGGTGATCGAATTTCGCCCACAATAATCAAAGAATGACATTCACCACGTTGTACATGCCTACTCTCTGGTAAAGTACAAAGAGATGAAACCCTTCTTAAAGGCAAAGTACGCAACTTGGCTCTGGCTTGTGTTTGCAACCCGCTGGTCAAACTCAGCCCCTCTGCTGAGCTGTGCAACAGAGTGAAAGGGCAACGGTGGTAAAGTGAGCATTACAATGCATTACAGGTGAGAGTCACAATGGAAAAAAGCCAAATAGAAAATGATTTTCTGGTGTTTTTTTAAGAATAAATTATTGAAAGCGATGAAAATGATTAGAGGTCCATCTATATCGAGCTGCTGCTGTGGACAGCTTGTGGAAAGACTAGGTTATAATGATGTCACATACATGACTTCCTTGGTGTAGTCTTTATTATGACATATTTTCAGTCGTATATCTCAACTGTTTGCTCCAGTGAATTTGAAACACTTCCATCCCTTGCATGCTGTTTGATGCCTGTGATTTGGTGGAGGGGTAAACACACTGTACTTGGTGGATGTGAAGATAAATATAAAAAGAACAAAACAGAAGACACTGGCAGAGGGAAAGGCCTGTACAGCTAAAGATGCCAGCGCACACTGACAGAGGGATGGAGGGGATGGTTGAAAGGGATGAGTCGATAGAGTAATTCTAGTAACAAGTTACATACTTTGCCAAAAGGTACTGTAAAAACCACCTCTACTGATAAGATTTATAGGGACACTGTGTTTTATGCTCCATGCACAAGTTTCTTCACTATGAGCCATTCATACAATTGGCGGTCAATGTCCAACACAAGATTATATGACATAATCACATCTTAATTATGTAATCAAGATGTGACATAATCACATCTTGATTATGTCATAAGAATAACACTGCTTTAAAATCCAGGACACAAATCACTAGATACAAAGCATCCATAGCTAATTAGCTGAAATAAATCTGCAGCTCATTATTATTATTGAATAGCATAATTGTAATATTATTACAACAACTCCATCTAGAGGCACCATGATGAGGCTGTACAGGGTGTGGGGATTGTTTCAACATTGGGGGCATTTTTAGTCCGGCATATCTGGAACCCTTCTAGAAATTTTCAACATTAAACAACATCAAACTTAATTTTCTGTGTTTCTGGTCAATTATTAATAAGTTAATTTGTGCCTTTTCTTGATAAGATTATAAAGGGAACAAAAATGAACACAATAATTGAGAAAATGAATTAAATAAACAAGTAAATGGACAAAATAAGCAACAATGTGGCCAGATTTAGCTGTGATGACAGCTTTGCACACACTTCTCTCATCAGAATCCTGGTTGAGTCACCTGGAACTGTTTGTGTGCCTTTATCAAGAATGAATTTATATCATTTCTTGCCCTCTTAACGTGCCATAGACTATCAGTTGTCTCGTGTTGAAGAAGGGTGGTAACAGTCAATAGGCCTACTAGTGCTCCTACAACTACTGTACAAACCTATATTAAGACAAGAAATACTCAGTTAAGTAAAGAAAAATCATTACTTTAAGAAATCAAGGTCAGTCAATCCAAAAAATCCCAAGGCCTTTTAATGTGTACCCAGACGCAGTTGCCAAAATCATCAAATGCTGTGATGAAACTGGTTCTCACGAGGACTGTCCCACTAAAGGCAGACCGAGGCCCACCTCTGCTGCAAAGGATAAGTGTAGTAGAATCAACAGCCTCAAAAATGGGAAAATGTTTTCACGAGAGCCAGTTTTATCACAGCATTTGACAGATTTGGCACCTACACCTCAAGGTATATGAGATTTTTCAGATTGACTGAGCTTTGCTTCTTAAAGTAATGATGGGCTGTCTTTTCTCCTTACTTAACGGTTTCTGGCCATAATATGGATTTGCACAGTAGCAGTAGTAGCATGAATAGGGCTATTGTACTCACAACCTTCCTTCCTCTGCACATGGATCAGGACCTACAGGTGGATGACAGAAGAATTTATTTGGGTTGCAAAACAAATCAGCACTTTGAGCAAACAAGAACAATGTTTTTGATATTAAATATTTTTATTGCTCTCATTATTATGATTATAATACACCTGAATGAATTAATTAATGAAATGAGAATGAATCAGAGTCCGTTTCCTTGCCTAAATGCAGTTACTTAGTATCACAATATTTGTCTTTAAAAAGCACAAAAATAAAACAAAACTGTGATTTTTTTTTAAATTTATTTTTTAGCCTACATCTCTTCAAAACGAGTCATTTATCTGCTTTAGATGATCATGTAATCCTTGTGAAATGGGGAGGAACATTCATGTACAGTGGATCCCTCACTTTTTCCACACTTTATATTACAGCCTTTATTCCAAAATTGATTAAATTATTTTTATTCCCTCATCAATCTACACACAATACCCCATGATGACAAAGTGAAAAAAGATTATTAAAAATGTTTGCAAATGCATGAAAAATTAAAAAAATGTGACCACTGTGGGTTTTTCCTGTCATTTACAGAGGGTACCAACAATTTTAGCCACGTCTGTATTTGCACCTGGGACAAGTTGAGAAAGCGGAGATAAGAGCTATCAGGGGCTGCAGGCAAAGCTCACACAGGACGTCCTCTGCAGCGCCATAAAATATGCACCGAGAGGAAATGTCACGAGGAAACCTTCAAAACAGGACGCACTGAAACCCCAAAGAAACCAAGCGGCTCTGTTATATGTGTGTGTGTGTGTGTGTAATCTGTTGGTTTTATTTGATGGACGCCTTGAGCATCTGATCCCGCACAAGGAGCCGATGTGAATAATTGATTAAAACAGTGTTCGACCTCATCTGTGCGTTGTTTACAGCCTGGCGTCTCCTACACTGTACTGGTAAATAGACAGTATCCTGAAAGCATAGGGGTGAACTGTGCTGCGCCTACTCACCACGTAGAGGATGTTGAGCGCACACAGGCAGTGTTTGGAGCAGGTGAATCCAGCGCAGCCCATTTTGCCTCAGTGCAAGACCCGCGAAAAATGATTAAATGTCCCGTGGAATTAAAGATGCGGAGAACAGCGTGACAAACAGGAGATGGAAACCTCCGCGGAGGCTCTACTTGTTCCTCGCTGGAACAGACGGTTGCCGAGCAGCAGCAGTACTGACCTGGAGGAAACCGAGGCTCGTGCGTCAGAGGCGCAAACGGAGACGTGACTGTAGAGGAAATAAGAAGATAGACCTTCAGTATAAAAGCATTTGGAACCTGAAAAGTTACCTCGTTTTAGTTCATTTATTTATTTTACTACGTATTATTATTCAGGCTATTCCCTGTGGGTTAGACAGTTGGGTGATATATAACTTTTGGGTCTCTAACACGGACATTCCTTTCATTTTGTATTGTCCGTTATTTTTTCAATTTTGCGAATTATTTTGTTTTTTGTTGCTCAACTTATTTTTTCTACCATTTTCCTCACTATTCTGTCATTTAAAAAAATGTTCTGTTCATTTTGTAGACGACTTTATTATCGTTCTTTTTGGTCCACACCTATTTTGTTATTCTTTAAAATTTATTTCCATGATTATTTGATTCATTTAGTCCGTATTGTAAGATATTTTGTTTGATGTTCAGTTTTATTGATCTTGATGACTGTTATATTATTACTTTTCTTGGCTCTTGTTCATTTTTGTCCATTTTGTTGCTTATTCTGTTCATTGTGAATTGTCTTCATGTTTGTTCAATTTGTGGATCATTTAATTAATTTCCTTAGTTATTTTGGAATTTGTTATTTTTCACTTTTTAGATAATATTCTTCCATTTTTTTGTAGATTTCTTCTTCAGTGTCCTTAATTAATTTGTTCACTGTGCAGATTGTTTTGTCAATTGCTGGTTATTTTGTTTTTTGGGGGGGTTTAATTTAGTTCACATTTAGTTCATTTTTGCTCGTCTTGTTCCTTTTTGTTGGTTTTCTTTATTATTTCATTAATTTATTGCTTATTTTGTTTACTTTATGTTCATTTTGTTGCTTGTTTTGTTCGTTCTGTGGACTATTTTTGCCCCCTTTTGCTGATTTTCGGGTTTTTTTCAGGTAGATTAAAGATGTGAGATAAAAAAAAACATTTTGTATGCCATGAGCCATGATAAAATCACTTACATGCGTTTTACGTTTTGTAATATGCACTTTATATTATTTTTCTTCAACATTGCCTTCACTTGAACACATACACATTTGTAGTATGAGTCAAAATTTTAAAAAAGGAGAGCATCTCATTATTTAAACTGGTACGTTTATTTAAGGTGTATTTCACGTAGAAAAGAAAACTGTTGGCGGTTGGCGCTCAGATTTTACCGCCTAATTTCTCTGCTTTCATTCAGAAAACAGAGATTTCCGGTGATACGTGGTAACAGGATCTGATTGACTATTCCTGGCGCCATGTGACTTGGCGCAGCAGCACGCAGCTCGCTGATTGGCTGCACAGACGTCCTGTTATTTCTTATGAATGTAGGTACAGGTTTCCAGAAAGAACCTGAACCTTGTCACTGGTTATCTAGTGGATAATCTGGACCCAGAATAACACGACTACTCTGGGGACCTACCGAGCTGGACAATATTTTCAACAAGATAATTTTAGTAAGAATTTGGAGTTAATGACATCATATTTTTATATTTATTAAAGAAAAAAAAACACGAAAATGAGCAAAAAGGAACGTAAATACTCTACAAAATGGCCAAAATAAGCGTCGAAATGAGCTAAAAAAAATCAACAAAACAATCAAATGAGTAAAATAATCAAGAAAACGAGCAAAAATGGAAAAAGATTAGTAAAAAATTAACAATAACATTTGTGCCCAGGGGTCTGTCACATGATGCTTCAAACCTGAATGGTCGTGCACTGCATGATTTAGAACTGAGGTTTAGACAGTTCATTGTTTTGGTGCTCTGTTCTTCTGATTACTCTCTCTCGTGTTACTCCACAGTTCATTTATGATTCATTGCTGACTGTGTCGACTTGGACACAGTTTTTTCTGGGTCACATTTTCCTTTCCTCAGTGCACACAAACGCAGACCCGAACACCACTGACTATAAAAAAATCTGCAGCCAACAGAGGAACCTATTTGAGAATGACACAAATATTACTACTTAGTTACACACACTACGTACATTCACTGTAGTGTTCTCTTGTGTATTTGAAACACATTCTTTGACTTCTAGTATGTTATAGGGAGCGAGTCTTAGATTACCAGATTATACTGTATATGTCCTATATTTTAAAAAATCTGCATATCCCTATGTCAATTATTTGAAAGGTCATTTTCAACTGAAGTATTATGTTATTGCTAAACTGCTATTGGCACCAATATGTGTATTTATACGTGTTTTATGCAAAGACTGTATCTGAGATTGGTTTAATGCCACACCACAAGGGGGTAGGTATGAAGCTTTATTACCTCCTAGAAGATTTGATGAAAAAAATACAAGACAATATCCTTCTAAGTTCTACCATGCAACAACGTTTGTCAAAACTCTGAAATTATTGTTTTCTTTCACCCACTTTGAATTTTTGAAAATTGAAACTTGGTCATGTTTACCATCCTGTTGTACGTTCTCTTCTTTTAACATCTCTGTGTATGTGTTTGGGAATTGAGCAGACCAATTTCTGTAATTTTGAATGTGACATGTTTTCCCACCGTTGCTTGATTTCAACAGGTAAACATTTTGGGTTTTGTATCATATTTTACATTTCATAATGCAACAAATATTTTCAATAGGCGACAAGTCAGGACTGCATCAGGCCAATTTAGAATCTAGACTCTTTTACTACAGTACATGTCGCTGGAATTTGTGCAGAATAAGCAGGGCCTTGAAAGAAATGTCAAAAAGGGCAGCATAGATTGCTCTAAAACCTGTTTATATTGTTCAGCATTAATGTTGCCGTGTGCACTAATGGACCCCATCACAGGAAACAAAATGAGAAGCAAACACAACTAAATGTACAATTATTTATTTATTTATTTATTTATTTATTTACATATGTGGCGACACAGTGGTGCAGTGGGTAGCACTCGTGCCACACAGCTAGAAGGTCCTGGGTTCATGCACTAGGGGGTTAGGTGAATTGGTCACTCTAAATTGTCCATAGGTGTGAGTGTGAATGGCTGTCTGTCTCTATGTGTCACCCTGGTGACTCATCCAGGGTGTACCCTGCCTTTGCTCAAGTCAACTGGGATAGGCTCCAGCACCCCCCTCCCCCCCGACCCTCACAAGGATTAAGGGGTAGAAAATGGATGGATGGATTTACATACGTCAATGGATTTA
>JAQQAE010007667.1:0-15707 GCA_029823295.1 Pseudamia nigra | reverse complement strand
CGGCTCCAGGCAAATTATATTTAGTGGGAGAGGCGCTAAAATGGCTCTTTTGCTCGCAAAGGTTGCCGACCCCTGCAATAGTGGGATAATACAATTTGCATGGCAATAATACAGTATCATACTGTTTTTATGTTGTTTTCTCACCTGAACCTCATTTTCTTTGGGGAAAACACACCAGTAAGCTAGCAGCTAATATTTGCTTTCCCATGGGTCCCCTGGCATGAACGCTCAGTTAGCCCTGCTGCTGTTCGTCCAAATATGGTTACATCCCGTTTTTGGCTCCAAGATGGCCACCAGGAAGTGGCAACCTGACTGGCCTCAAAACAGCTTTCAGAAAATAATGGATGACATCAAGGTCACTTTAGCCAATTATACATACAGTCAATGGCTATAACCTGCAATTCCGCAGGCCGCAGGTGCTCTTGGACATCTCTAGTAGATGGAAGAATGGATTAAATTCAATTCCAACAAATTCTGGAAGCAAATGTAACACCATCTGTGAAAAAGCTGAAATTTAAAAGAGAATGGCTACTACAAATAGATAATGATCCTAAACACACCTCAAAATTCATGATAGACTACCTCCATCTGAAGGTTTTAAACATCATTGAAAATCTGTGGATAGACCTCAAAAGAGCAGTCCTTGCAAGACAGCCCAGAAATCTCACAGAACTGGAAGACTGTTGAAAGAAAGAATGGGCAAAAATCCCTCAAACTAGAATTGAAAGACTTTTGGCTGGCTACAATAAGTGTTTACAAGCTGTAATACTGGCCAAACGCAGGTCTACGAGGTATTAACTACGCAGGGTGCCCAAACTTTTGTTGTGGCCTATTTTCCTTTTCTGTTATTTTGAAAATGTAATAGATAAAAATAAAACCTGATTTTTTTTTATTTTTTTTTTTACATCTAATGGGAATGTCTCATCTGTAACTCCATGCCTTTTGGAGATCATTTCATCTTCCCATGGCTTCGTTATTCACATTAATAGAAATTTTGACCAGGGGTGCCTAAACATTTGTACTCCACTATATGAAGATGCAAACACAGGACTGTCAAGCTATAATTTGCCTTTTTCACTGATAATTTAGACAATCATGAGAAATGAAAAAAAGGTAAAAAATAAATAAAATAATAAACAAATGGGCAATCCAATCAAAACTGTTCCATGCTCTTGTGTCATTGTGTTTAAGGATTTAACTTTATGAGTATTATGTGGTAGCATAAGCATATACAAATTATAGATTCGATGGAGGGAAGAAAGTTTACCAGAAAAATATCACAGGTTGGGAGTAAGTTATAAATAACTTAAAGAAACACTGTATGCAATAAGCCAGGCTCTCATTAGTAGTCTGCTTTCTTTTCCCCTCTCACAGTCTCTTTCTGTGCCGGTCGTCTTCGCCCTGGGCATCAATAAGCTGCATTACTGAAGTATAAAACATTTACCGGTATATGGTGAAGCCCACTGGCCCACAGCCTTGACTGCCTACTCAACTCCATCAAATCAGCACTTAATGTCAGTATTCATAAAGACAAGGTGTCACTTGCATAGAAATCTAAACTTGTGGATGTTCTGTACTCATTCGCTCAGTAAGGATTCAGCTCTGTGCATGTAACTGGACATGGGATGAACATCTCTCAGAGACAAATCATCTGTGGCTCAGCAAAAAAAGCAGAGAAAAACAAAAACTACTCATTGAAAACAAAGTGATAGAATTCAGAATTGGCATCACAACTGATACGTGAGCAGACAGGTTCCATATAGGTTCTAGATAAGCTGCAAGTTTACAGATTTATCAATTCCTATGTCTGTGCGTCATGCAGTGGACACTGACTCTTAACATTCAGGTGGGTGTGTGTAATTAAAAAACATGAACTGATCATTAACGTGAGGCTGTGGAGAGTCTAACCTTCTCCATGGTGGTCCAGGCCTGTCTGAGAGGAGTGGTGAAACAGTCGGGAAGCGGCCCCCCCTCTCGGCAGATATTTGACTCTATTTCCATTCGCACAGAGTCACCAAAGCCCAGAGGGTTTGTAGCCTGCAGTGAGAAATACCTGAAGCAAAGAGAGAGCAACTGAGCTCTCAATCAATTCCTTAGATACGGAGTGAAATCTCCTGAAACATCCATCATAACTGTGTTATAACCCAAACTACAGTGATGTTAAAGACAGTACTCACAAACAGGAGTGTAATTGAAATGTTCTCAAGTTTCCCACACACTTGAGATCATTTCGATTAGACCCCTATTTGAGATAGTGCTGTTCTAACATTAAGAAAATTAACAGTAATTGACTAAATTACTCTTATCATTGGAACTTGCCCATAAAAACCCTGAATGGTCTATTTAAAACCATGAGAATTCCTACTTGTCGTAGAGGATCATGGCATCATTCTGAGCCTCCTGACCATCATACTGGCCCTTTTTAGCTGCCAACTGGTTCTGGAAGTTGTCTGCTGCCAACCAGAACTGCAATACATTCATTGCCTCCTCCTTTTCCATGTACTGCAGGAAAGAAGATAAAAAAAATCAAAAACACAGGTCAAAAGAAAGTCACTGTGCTGCAGTGATTCTTTATTTTAATATGTATGAACAAAATTTTTAATTCCTTAATATGGATGGTTACATTATGTACAGCAACCATTCTAAAGATAATGCTCATAAACAGAGCCATTCTGAAGCAGTTGCTTGTTGTCTTTTGTTTGTTGTGTTTTGTTCACTGATGTTTAATGGCGTCATTTTCCTACAGCATTTACAACAGGCATTCTCTATAGACCAGGGGTGTCAAACGTACAGGTCGTGGCCCTAATCCAGCCTGCCAAATTATTAGATCTGGCCTGCAAGATAATATCACATCTGTACTATGACTGGCCTGATGCTGAATTGTACGCACACCACTGAAACTACAAATCCCAAAATAAATAGCATCAGCACTAGCACCCCTCCAACTGTTCACACCTGCGCTGCTCCTCACATCTCAGAGAGCGACCATCTGGTCGGATAAAAAGTTAGCCATAACGCTGCAAAATGAATGGATGAATAGACAGTGTCTGCAAAGAGTTTCAGTTTAAGAACGTGTTTGTCTTGTTCACCTCGTTGACATGGCTGTAATTACAGAATGAAATGATGGCACTATGAGACAAAACACCAGCACAGGGAGGCTCCAAAAACCTGGTCAAACAGCAGAAGCTGCAGAATGTAAGAGTTCAAAAGAATCCGTCACATCAGACTATGCTCAAAAACTCACAATGTGAGGATGATGTGAAAGACAGACTCATCACGGCATTATTAATGACTATATGAGCCCATGGACACCATCTACTGCAGGTTTTTACTGACAGTTTGTGAAGTGTTGCTGGATGAAAGTACCTGACATCATGTGTCCAGATGAAAAGCAAATATTTCTAAATGCAGCCTCAGAAGAAATACTGACAATGATCATGTACATGAACTTCACACTGCACAGCTGATGGTAAGGAGAAAAGACTTATGGCATATTCTCCTGGTGTGGATGAGAGCAGTCACACTGTATGTCTCCCAGTCCTCACCTGTGGATGCGCTAAAACCTTTTGGGATTTCAGGCATATCAGAGCCACAAAAAGAACATATTTGGTGAAGTATTAATATGTGATTACATCAAACTGTGTTTGGACAGACTGATGGGACTGATAACACCTGTGATGTTCAGTGAAAAGAGCTAATCAGTGCTCAGGATCTGGAGAAGTCACACACCTGCACAGGTGAGCTGACAGTGGATCAGTGCATCACACACCAGGACACACTGAGAGGGGCATTAGAGCAGAAGAGATTGAGCATATGATGACAGTGAACACAGAGGAGACTATGGTTCAAATATTCCCTACGTTATTTGGATTTTCATTGTAGTTTGTATTTTTCTACCTCTTTGCTGTGATTAAACCTTTTTCAGTGGAAAAGACTCAGTGAATAAACTTCTCATACAGAGAGAACAAAAAATGAATACTTAAATGTCTTATTTTACATATGATCTCATATGACATTTTCAAATCCTTGGTTTGTTCTAAATTTGACAATATATCATGAAGTTCATATTAATCCAGTTAATTAATGTATTAATGTATGTATAATGCATCATATGCAATACATCAGAATAATAATAATAATAATAATAATAATATCCTGATTAAAATACAACCAATTTAGGCCTGTTACAGAAATACTGACCCTGTCCGGCACACAATGTCGACCCAGGTTTCAAATCTAGCGCACCAGTGTGAAAGAGTTTGACACCCCTGTGCCAGACAATGGCGTAAATCTACAGTCTAGATACTGATTTTTTTGTCTATCAATAAGATACACTGTCTGCCAAAAGAAATCAAAAATAAACCCATGTTGAGAGTACTACTGGGCCCACACACCTCTGAGAAGTAGAAGAGAGCGGACTCGCAGAACAAGATGTCAGCCAGGAACACAGAGCCACTTGTCAACACTTCAATTTGATATTTACAGAAATGATGGCTCCGCAAGAACTCACTAAAGTGCCTGCAAATTAAAGAGCAAGTGGGAGAATAAAGATAATGAATATAGACTGATGTAAAGCAGTTAAATGACAAAGAAGCACCTGGAGCTGCACTTCCGTCTGAATGTAACCATGTGGAAATATCACAGCGTGACGATTAACTCCAGTGGAAAATGAATAGGCAAAACTCACTGTTGCTCCAAGATGGTGAAGACGACAGACTGTGCTATGACGAAGCAGTTTGGGTCGACAAGGCCATCTTCTCCACATATTTTTGCTGCACAGAGGAAAAGACAAGGGAAAATACTACGGTACTAAAGTACATCATTAAAGGCAATTGAACAACATAGACGCCTAACTAAATGTAGTATTGCAAGTTTCTCTAAACAAGAGACAGTACAGTATTATTACAGTGTATCTTCCATATGTAATTTGGGTAGAAACAAACAGAAAAGACAATTTACTGTGTTCTATATATTATTATAATTGCACGTCCCTCTTCATAACAGCTTTGCAGATTTTTCAAGTCACATTTGTCAAATCAAGCATCAACCCTAGCCAAGTACCTTTGGTGACTAAACTTGTCCATAAACATTACCAAGTTACATATACCTGTATTTTATTTCTTTGAGTAATTGTTAAAAGAATACATACAACAATGATATACACACTTTGCATCTAAAAATGAGGACGTAAACATTTCTAACGCTTTAAATAGGCCCTTTTATTCAGTCTCCCTGCACCGTATTGTGGCTGTCATATACCATTTTTCTGTGTACGTTTTATTTTTGTGCACAATAAACTAAAAGTAAACTAAGCATGTGTAGCAAACTAATACTGACAACACATTTGAGTCTTACCAACTATGTCATTTCTGATTTGCTCTGTGATGGGGATGGGCCTCACAGCGTCTGGAGAGATGTACTTAGTGAAGATGGTAACAGCGTCTTTTTCTATACCTGAAACACATGGAGACAGTGAATCATGCACCAACTGATGTATTTTATTCTGATAATGTCTAAGGCAGTATACATTAAATCAGCAAGGAGTAATGTTGACAGACACAGATTAGCATTAGTAAGTAGCAGGACATAAGAATAAAAATAAGTTGTTCAAAAAAAGACATTTTATTAGTAACCCTACAGACAAACACTGGTACAGACTTGGTAACTCAATTTTACTGCATGGTTTCTCACATTTGCTTTCACACCTCTAATATATCAATCCAGTAAAGGGCAAAAATCCTCCATGATAAACTTTAAGAAAAATAGTACATAAATATATTCAGTACCTTGGAGCAAATAAACATATAAAATACTGGCAGCTGCCAGTGGTGCCCTTCAGCCTCCTCACAGTAAAATTGCTAATTAGTTACAGCCTCTGACAAATGACCTTGAGGCAGGGTGTTTATCTGAATGGAACAATGTCATGATGAACTGTGACAGCTTCATAATAACAGCAAATTATCAAATAATACATATTTTAGGAGTATTAATTCAAAAAAACCTATGTTATTTCCTTTTCGAGTTGTCATTTTGACAATGTTTTCAGAAAATGCAATGTCAAATAATGTCAAATTTTAGGTCAAGCCATCGAAGTCATCTGAGATTTTTCATAAATGCAACTAGGGTACCAGTACATCACATTCACAAGGTTTTCAGAAAATTTGTCCCCTGACCTTGACTTTGGGTACAGGGTCACCCAAATCCAAACTCCTCCCAAGACTTTTCATAGATACAACTATGGTACCAGTCTGATAAGGTTTTCTGTAAATCTGACCTCTGACCTTGAGGTCACTAAAATTCAAACTGGAACCCGAAATCAACTACCGTACATTATTTCCGTCTTGACTTATCACATTCGCAAGATCAGTGTTGACACCGCCCACTTGCCCAGGCGATGACAACACTCCATCAGCCTTTCTAGGTGGAGGGCTAAGAAAATAAAATAAAGCACCATATAAATATATGCAGCAATGTCTCACATAACCAGTCCTATTCCCACACTTTGTTCTAGTGCAGTGCAGAGAAAGGGTTACAATGAATGTATTATCATTGTTGAAAGCAGAAAATTGACTTGTTTCTGTTTGATTAACCTCAGTAGTGTCGTCTTGAAAGGCAGTAAGCTCAGGACACAGCAAAAGTAAACGTGTTTGGTGGAACATTTGCACCTGGGAGCTGAGGCCTGGCATTTAAACAGCGAAAAAAAAATGCTGGAACCAACCACAGCTGCAGTATTAATTGATTCAAATCAGTGACAAATCGAATAGAAATGCAATAGAACCCTAACTGAAATCATGAGTTACTGGCAGGCTTATTTCAATTGAGTCAAAATTTGAAGTTCTGACCAATAACCTGTATTATGATCATCACTGCAATTTGACAATGTGGAGCATTGCCTTTTCAAATTCACGGTGAATTTGTTTTGGTAAAAAATTTGCACACCAAGGCTACTTTTCTTCATAATCCAAGTCAAAACGTACATCCAAAAACGCAAGAAGACCAAATGGAATTATCAGTCAATGGTAGGTTCATTCCTGTGAGTCAGACAAGTAGCACAGAATTTAAGTGAGTCAGTCAGTTACAGACCATGATAATTACTTTCTATTAATATTCGATGTGGCACTGGCTAGGGCTGGGCGATATGGCCTAAAAATAAAATCCCCAATTTTTTCACAAAAAATTCAAATTACTTTTTTAAAAAATAAGTACAAATGACAGAGATGACTCAAAACAAGTTTTGCTTTTATATTATGAAAAACTTAAAAGTATCCCGTATTTTCCTCCTGGAATTAAAATGCCAGCTGTTCTTTTGTTTTAAAAAATACACTTTGTAGTTTGTATGGAGACAGGCTTGTTACATTCATCCTGAAAGCTGAATGTGGTTACAGTATCTTTAGCAATGTGTAAAGTGACCGCTACGGTGATCATTTTCCATAGTGTCCCTTTCTTATCACATGCAGTGCCTTGGGTAAAACCGCAGTAAGCTGCTTTTAAGTTAAGGATTTTGTTGGTTGTAGCATTCTTGTTCCCCTCATAAAGAGGGGCACTTCTCCCACTCGGCTGGAGGTCTCTGTTTTAGATGCTGGAATAAGTTTGTTGTGCTGTTGCCTTTTGTTGCATTAGGCTTTAGACAAACTTTGCAGTGTGTAGTCACTTGTTCCACATCTGTCGCCACAAACCCAACGATACGATACTATTCCTTTTTTTGGAACAAACTTCTCGCTCTCGTTAGCGGAGGCAATGTTATTGTATGTGCATCTCTGTTAAGGAAACAAGGCAAAGCAGGGAAGCTATGGAAGCTCCTGGAGGCAAAAGGTACGCCGTAACAAGAGAAGAAAAAACCTGAATTTTTTTATTTTTTAGCAACAAAAAACTCAAATTAAATCGATAAAATCGATATATCGCCCAGGCCTAGCACTGACCATTACATTTATGTTAATCATTACTGGCATGCAGTCACACCATTTGGCCAATCAGCAGAGGGTCAGCTATAATTGGTGGCAACTGTGAGGTTACCTGGCTCAATTACATCATTATCAAAATACCGAACAGTGTTATTATCTGTTGCAGATTTTCATCATACCGTGTAGGCCTAATTGTGTCTTTTGAAATTTCACTTTCACTTTACCTTGATTAAAGAAATAAAAGAAGAGAAATGATTTGTGAAAGTGACTTACTTTTCATTAGTTTATCAGACAGATCTCGTAGGGTGCTGTTGGACTGCATTTTGTACGGCGTCCCTGTTCTGGAAGGGTTTTGCCTGCTTGGGGTTTCTACTCGAGGTGTACCAGGTCTCAGGCCTGTCTCTGAGCTGGAAGACCCCCGACGTTCAAGACGTACTGCGGGAGCCTCACTGCTGCTGTTCTGACTGAGGGCAGCAGGTATGTCCTGTGAAAACTCTGGCATATCCAAGTTATCTGTGGAGGCAGGAACAGGCTCCGCTAGCGAACTGTGTTTGACCAAGTTGAGGCTGTGCGCTCGAACCCGTGACCAGCTGGTAGAGCGGAAACTCTCGGCCTCCAACCAGAAACGAACCAGGTGGTCTGCGCCCTGGAGCTCCATGAAATGCATGTAGTGAGGCATTGCCACATTGTCCCGAAGAACTTGATCCACCGTCTTAGAAAGCCGAGAGCGGGTTTCTTGGGGCTGATAGTTCACACTGGAATGACCTGTAACATATTAATACACAACATCAGTAGGTTTTTATTACATAGAAGTGACAAGTCACTCTCTTTCTACTACACTGAGCCTTTCATTCATTGCACATGATAAATGCAGTACTGTACAAGCAAATATACATATTTAGTGTAAGGTCCAGTTCTGTGGCAAGAAGTGGAACAAACAACATTGACGTGTGCTGAATGAAGCCTGGTTTATGTCACTAGATCTTGTACTTTCTGTCCCAAATAATTAAAACATATTAGGTGCAAACAGACAATACTGACAATTTGTTCATGTGTATTCTGGTTCTCCTGTGATTGACAAATGCATGTTTATGTTCATTATAATCTGCTAAAACAACACCGCAAAAATACCTAAGACATTTGCACAGTACTGTATATTTCAAATATTTTCAGGTTTCATTGTAGGCTCCTTTTAAAAAAAGGAGAATTCAAGGTTCCAAGAGTCAGGCCATTAAAGCACAGTCAAATATTTAACTATCTTTGCATAATTCATTCAAACATCCATGATAGCACATCTAACATAATTACAGAAACTCTTAAACCTTAGCAAAAACCCTCTCAGACAAATGACAATAAGATTTAAGTATCTCCAGTCAGAGATAAGATAGAGAGTTGTACATCTTCTACAACAGAATGAGCACTAAATGTTCCTTCATTAACAGCCTTCAACTTTCTAACTAGAAGGAAGATAAAATGCACAGTTCGCTGATAGAAGCCCAAGCATGAAGTGAAAGATAAAAGGTGGATTTTTTTTGTTCAGCTCTGCAATTTAAACTGAAAATCTAGTCTTTAGTGAGGGCTGACGTGAGCTGAATGTGAACGCTGGGATATTTGTTTTGAAGTCTTGTGAATTTCCAGCCCTCTGTTTGTCAAAAGTTGGCAGTAGACCATGCAATTTCACCCTGACAGACTTTGCAGAATCATGCTCAAAGTGCACCTTTCTGGCCTATCCACCTTGTATTTTATATTTATGTGAAAGGAAGTGGTCAACTATGATCCTGGCCTTTTTTCCTCAGTCAAATCACTTCTCACTTTGCCTCAGGATGCATATCAACACTGAAATATGGCCATGGCATATTCTATAATCAGATTCCTGTGGAGATGTAATATTATTTGACTGTACAATGCCTCAAATAGAGACCGTTCATATAACATCGCAGATCCTGAAGGACAGCAGCCACACATACACTCTTTATAAACAAAAATAAGTCAGTGAGCGTGTTTACTGACTCCAAACATGACACTTGCAAGATTATAAATCAAACCACATCAGCTGTAGTTAGACTGGAGTGTGGGCTGAGGTGTTATTTTGTAACATTTGCGTTTTGAAGACCAGATAGTGCTTCAGAAGGTGTCAACCACTGTGAGGTGCTTGTCAGTTATCCTCCAGAGATACCAGGGGATCACACAGCCACCTTATCACAATAAGTAGCAAATCAAAAGGCCTGGCCTCATTTGCATGTCCCTGTATCTAAAAGCCAATGTCTTTAACAGTTCCCTGTTGAATCAACATTCTACACTTTGAACCAGAATCAAATCTGACACTTGTAACATCCTTACTTAAAATCCTTTCTGTGGCATGCGCCTACTCATTTCCATTCAGATTTTGCTGCTCAGGCTGCAGCACAGGTTTGTCCACCTCATTTGACTCAGGCCTGCTCCTTCCTGTCACCACTGCCATTCAACATTCAGACATTCTACATATGCACGGTGACACGCACTACACATGCAGACATCTAATTATAGAACACTCCTAACATAGAACTATGACTTTGTGATCATTTGAAGTGATGAACTGTGGGGCCACCTTCGAAGGGCTGTGGAATGTTTGTGTACTACACAGAAGTGATGTGTGGAATCACAGGCATGCCACAAAGAAGGAGTTTTGAAGGAGTGTCTGCCACTTGCACAAGACAAATAATGTTAAAGACATTTGGAGCCACACTGAAGTCCACTGTAAACACAGTCACATATCACATCTACACGAAGTAACACAGAAGCTTATAACAGTCTTTGTCACTTATTACACTCTTTCACATGAAATGCATCAAACTGAAGTTGATCAACACACTAGTGTGGCCTGTAGCATTCTAAGGGTGTGAGCCATGGACTTTGAGAACATCTGAGGGCATGGACAAATGAATCTGCCATGGAAGAGATGGCAACAGATCACCAGTGGAAACTATAAGGAAGAGAAACTCCAGTACAGTACTCTGCCACGTCATCAGAGCCCAGAATCTATGCACCCACATTCTACAAATAGATCAGTGGGGACAAATAGATCAGTGGATGGCAGAGAAGGGAAAAAGTGCAGCAGAAAGCACAGCAATAGCAATGCACAGGCCCATGACCCCCGACCGTCAGATGTGAGGATGTGACTAGGCAAGGCAAAATGAGCTTAAATTCTAGTTGTAATTTATATTTCTCTTACATAGCATACAGCTCAGAAATGTCTATAAAGTAAAATTTGGATGAAGATTATAGTTCCAATTTGTTTTTATTCATATTAAAGTTTCTATACTGTGAAAATCCATCTTTGTTGGGTTTTGAGGTTCATATAAACTCTGTCATGTAGAATAAAAGCTATGAGAATATGACCTTACTCAGTACAGTCAATGCTGCAAAATCCTCACAAAAAACCAAGTGCGTTTGAATTTTGGCAATTCCAGTCACTCATGTTCTGACCATGGTCAAGCTAAAGTTCCATAGCACGACTTCCATTAGCAAGTAGAATTCCAAATTTTTAAAACACACAAGTCATAACCAATCATAGTGAAGCTAAACTTAGCTCTGCCTCCATGAGAAACTAACCAACAGTCCTGATATTTTCCTGGGAAAACTGTTGATAAAAAGTGCATTATTGTTTGTTTACAGTAGCCTTGTATCAGAATAAGATCCCAGGTCAACTTGGGAATGATCTGCATTTCAAACAGTGAGCGCTTTCTGAATAAAGGCAAAAAAAAAAATCAAATCAGCGTACTTAATTTTATCTGCATTTTTTACAGAAGTAATTAACAGACACATATAGTGGGTTGTACAGATATAAATTAAAGTGTCACAATATGGGGCCGTTAACAGTCATCAATAGGTCTGTGTAATATGAATCTATACATATTATGTGACTACAGCATGACATCTTGTTCATATTATTATTTATTGTTTTGTGTCATGTTGCTGTAAACCACATGGGCATGCTGCTTCTTGGCCGTTTCTAATCAGAACAACCAACTGCATAAAAACCTCACATGGACATGGTTTGAGTATGAAACCGTTGACATGAACCAAAGAAAGCATATTTTTGTGGCAAACCAGCCATAACAACAGAGCCTGGCACTAGTATCCTCTTTTAACACCTATGCACAAATCATGTCATACAGCACAAAGAGTTGAGAGACAAGGTTCATAAACTACAAGTGGAGAAAAAAAACTCTAAAATCTAGAATTAGACATTGCAAGAACACTTTGTAAGCAGCACACAGCATTTCAATTCAAGTCAATTCAATTTTATTTGTATAGCGCCAAACAAAATCGCTAATTATCTCTAGGCGCTTCACAATTTTGAGGCCGAGACCTCATGACCAATACAGACAGACAATTGTTCACAACTATGGACAATTTAGAGTAGCCAATTCACCTAGTACATATTTTTAGTTGTGGGAGGAAGCCAGAGTACCTGGAGAGAACCCACGCAGACACGGGGAGAACATGCAAGCTCCACACAGAAAGGCCCCGCTGGCTGGCTTTGAGATCGAACCCAAGACCTCCTAGCTGTGAGGCATGAGTGCTACTTACTGTTATAATTACTATAAAAAGTTCAAAAGTACCCTCTATTTCTATGGTCACGATATACACCACAAGGTTTAAATGATGGGTATCATCACTTTAGCATGATTCTCCCACTTTTCCACAGCTGCATCAGTCTTGTTTACATTTTTATATGAGCTTAATTAGTTAATATTGCAGTGAATCTTTATGACTTGGTACCTAAACATTCAGACAACCAGCCTCGCAGCTACGATTCATGATCTTGCATTATACAGACCTAAATATGTTGTTAAGACAAACTAATTTTCATAAATGCACCTACTCTCATGTATTCAAAAATGTGTGATTGGGCAGATTGGACTTTTATTAATGAATACAACTGACAAAATATTAAGACTATTAAGACAGTACCCAGGTCACCAAAGTGCGCAGCCTCCATGTGGCTCGGCTGTTTCTTGAGGATGGCGGTGCGGCCACGAGCGAACGAGTCCATGTTGGCAGAGATGGCGTTGATGGCCACATGGCTCGGCCCAGCAGCTTCCTGGATCGCATGATGGTTCCTCAGTCCTAGTGACGGGGAGTGAGGGGGTACTGGAGCTGTGGATGGGCAACAGACAGAAAAATGCTTAAAAAAAAAAAAAAAACAGAATGACGTCAAGGTTCTGAGTGGCTGCCGTGTCTGTCATCAGTGTGACTTGTATCAAAAGCCCTTTGAGTCAAAGGAGCAGTTTTTGAAAGAGCTCCCAGTATGCAGAGGCCTCAGGCTGTGAGAGATGTTTGAGGAGACAGACTGCTCAGTGTTTACTCAGTTGCGTGCTGAATGTGTTCTCCAGAGGTCAAAGCATTGGGCTTTGTGACGATATCCAGCAGTGATAAAACACGAGCAAGAGCCATGTAAAGCAGAGAATGTTTAAGAGTCTTATCTTGCTTTTATGAACAAAAATGTAAATATCAAATTCAAAACACTAACAGTCAATGGCATGGACCCACCTTCTCTTCCAGTGCTTTTTCTTTATTTTTATCATTTTCAACATTGTATATTAATAATGAAGACATCCAAACATGAATTTCACAAGGCAGTCACCTGGAACTGTTTCAATTCACAGCCGTGCCTTGTCAAGAGTTATTTTGTGCCATTTCTTGCCTTCTTAACATGCTTTAGAAGGGGGGGGTACAGAGTCAATAGCCCTACTAGTGCTACTATAACTACTGTACAAATCCATATTGTGGCAAGATGCACTCAGTTAAGTAAGGAGAAAAGACAGTCTGTCATTACTTTAAGAAATGAAGGTCAATCAATCCTGTCAAAACTTTGAATGTGTTTTCAAGTGCAGACACCAAATCAATCGAACACCATGATGAAACTCTCATAAGAGCCATACTAGGAAAGGACGACCAAGAGCTGCCTCTGCTGCAGAGGACACGTTGATTAAAATGACCAACCGCATAATGATGGCCTGAAGACATCCAGCACATGCAGAGACACCAATTTTGGTGGATGGACGAATCAAAACACTTTCATACTGAATACTTTAGTTTGTAAAGGACTCTACCCATCAATACTGTGGGTCACTTTCATTCAGTAAAGAAGAACTTACCTCTGTTGACTTTGGCATCTGTCAGTCTCTCAGGTTCTTTGCTCTTGGCTGCAGGGAGAAACATGAGAGCAGAACTGTAACTTGAGACTATTTTGATTCAGATAATGGGGTCAGACAAATGGCTGAAATATTGTATATGGAGCCACTGAGGATGAAATACAAAGCTGAGGGTTTTTAAGAGCAGAAACACTATCCAGTCCTATAATGACATAATCAGGACACAGCCATACCAAAAAAAGCAACCAGGAAAACTTTTCTATGCAAATATTATTTACAGTAGGCTGCTCTCATGCTGCTGCTGAGAAAACCTACGCTCTAATTATGTGAAAGCCTTTACAGTAGTACAGTACTTTAAAGTGTACCAAGAGGCCTTTCATACGATCATCAACATTTACAGTCATTCCTCTGTGGCCTTAATGAATCGGTTCTGCAGTTTTAAGTTCATTCAATCCAGAGTTCACCGTATAGTGTGGACAGATATATATATAATGTCACTGTCATTGCAATATGAAGATGCACAATAAAGACATTCCACAAGACTACATGACAAACGATGACTGTAAATTTTATTTACATATATTAAGTTTTCACACTGAGCATGTGAGTATATGACCTGAATACATGGGCCATGCATTCACATCATGAAGCCACTACCAACAGTCAACTACTGTCAGATTAACTGGTGCCAGTTTCTTGGCCTTGGGTATTCATGTGCAATCTGTTTCATAAAAGCATCATTAAAACGTTATATAAATTAGGTCAGCAATGTACATATGTAACAGAATGTGCACATCGTATTTATTTACTGTGTACTTTTCTTCTTCTAATATTGAAAGGCATCATTGCATATTTTCTTCAAATTACACAGGCTTACTCCTGAATTTTATGTCTAGCTGTCAAATAAATAAATACATCTTTAGACTGCTGTAGATATGAGTGCACCACTGACAAGCTTATTGGACAAACTGATTGGAAAAACTCATTCATATTTTGAGGTGGCCTATCACAATAACTTTTTTTTGTTACTCAGTATATTGCTCTAGAAATGATTGGGATTAACAATATTTACTAGGGCAGTCAACATTAACACGTTAATCCAGATGAATTAATTTGCATGATTTATTTCATTAAAATTTTTAACGTCATTAACACATACGCAATGCACAGCTGAAAACAGTGCAGTGCCACCAGAAATTGTGGGGGCGCTCTAGCGCAGTACAGCTCATGTGGCGGAAGAATAGAATTAGAAAAAGAACAGAACGCACCATAAACACCAAAAGATCAACTTTTTGAGGGGAGTCTGTGCCATAGACTGTATATTAGTGTCATCTTGAACAACATCTTGGTGCCAAAAACAGGATGCAACCATATTTGGAGATATGGCGGCAGTGCGCAGGGAAAGTTAACTAACTTCTAGCCTTTAGCCGCTAGACGAGCTAAAACGTCAGGTTAAGAAATTAACCCTTGTTCTTTGAAACATGAGTGAGGTATCTCACTATGGGACACGCCCCCCTGCGCTGTCTCCAGAAGCCCTGTTACACTACGCCAGTCCTGACTGGCTGAAAGACGTGCCGTCTGCTCCCTGGAGGAGGGACTTCCTCCTAGTATAAGAGCCAGACGTACCGTCATCACTTCAGTCTAGTGAGCACACCTCTTCCTCGCT
>JAQQAE010007666.1:0-15708 GCA_029823295.1 Pseudamia nigra | reverse complement strand
GCAGCTTTGTAATAAATGTTTCCAAAACTCTGTGGGATAATAATGAAGAAAAATAAAAGTAACAATAATATATAACTAAATTGAAGAAAATCGAAAAGATTGAAAAAAATTAGGATAAAATTTTTAAAAATCTGAAAATGGAAAAAATGTAGAAATTAATAAACAAAATTAACAAAAAATATACCCAAAAAAATATCCACAAAATAAAAATCCTGAAAATGAACAAATATGGGCAAATTAATCTAAAACTATTATTTACCCATACTGGGTCTTGCTCCTAAGCTAAAGACAAAACTGTAGCTTTTTTATGAAGTGCTAAATAATTTTATTTCATCAGGCCTTCAAATGACAGAATAAAAAGGTTAAACTGTAGTTTTGGTCCTGACTGTTGAACTGTGTTTCACCCTCCATTACATCCAGCAATGAGTCACTGGGAAGAAACCACCAAAAACTCCCTCCAAAACCAACATCACACTCTGAGGTTCACTCGGTGACAGCGGCGTCGTGTTGTGTTCTGTTGAAACTCGATGTGTGAGGTCAGCGACGGGCTCACGGCCAATTGTCACCCAAGTGTCGGTGCAGCGACCTCGGTTCTGAAAACCTCACCTATGTTTAAAGCTCACACCTGAGGCACATGGCAGACTGGAACCACATAGCGCTACATGTGCACAGGCATGTCTCTACTACGGAAAAATAATGCAGACGCAGCAGACCGAGGTTTTCACGTTACTGTCCTTCAGAGGAGACGCATTACTGTTCAGACCACATTCATATTTGAGGCTGCAGCTGTCTGTTTCAACATTACAGCACTCAAGCCCTTAAATTTGATTTATATCATGTCCTGTTTGTATTACATCATTGTCATTACATATACTAGTGTGAATGAATGTGACATTTACACAACAGTGAGCCTGGTCCTGCTGGAGGTTTTTGTCTTTCAGTAAAAGGAGGAGGTTTCTCCTCCTGCCTGGCTGCCCTACGTTTCCTCCTGGAGCTCCTGTTGGCTTTGCTCTCTTAAGGCATCGGCCTTGATTTGTGATGCACCTACAGATATGATTGGATTTTGAGTGCTGCTATATAAATGTCAACTAAATCGAAATACACTGAATAATAAAATGTTGTGAAATATTTTTGAAATAGTTAAGTGTTTTTGCTTTTTTTACTGTCACTGACTTCAAGTCGCTTTGTTTATTTGTGTTTGCAGGATTATGTGATAACTACCATGACATTTGGAGGAAGGATGGAACTTAGGCCAGGGAAGAACCCACTAAATTCTGGCACAGATCTATAGATTTAGAAATTTTATTAAATCATGTTCCTTAAAATTGCAATTAATGGCTTTTTTCAATATTTGGGATAACTTCTTAGTCAGCAATGCACGGATCTGAATAAGTGTTTTGGTAATACAGTGGTTAGGACACATATTTGGCAGACCAGAGCTCGACTCCTGGTCGGGAAAACTTTTCATGTGGACTTGTGTGCATGTTCGCTCTGTGTCTGATTTGGTGGGTTCAAATATATTTTTATCTTTGCCAAGGAGGTTATGTTTTCATGGCTGTTTATTTGTTGCTGTTAGGTCATTAGCACAATTACACAAAAACTATAGGATGGATTTTGATGAAATTTTCACCAAAGATGACCCTTGGGCATTAATGGGTAAACCCATTAATCACCCATAATGGGTGACATAATGGAATAGACATAATCTCTGTTAGCACTTGCACCTACGGTTGTTTTATTTGGAAAAAAATGGATTTGAGCGTGTCATGAAAGTTAAAATTGTACACATATGACACTTTTTTAAAAAAGGTTTAAGTCAATGTTACAAAATAAAAAGCCAGTTTCTTTTCACACTATATTGCCCCAAAAAATAATCTGTTTAATTTTCTCTGTATTTGACATTGGGCAAGTAGCTGACATTCAGTTCTTAATTTCAGTGAAAATTTGTCAGATCGTGTACTCCAGGGCCCACTGTATCTTCCGGATACTGACTGACTGAGCACACCTGATCCAGATCTTTAACAGTGGGAGGGGTAGAGACAGTTGGACAAACATGCAGGACAGTGACACTCACGGACTGGAGCTTGGGTCTCCTGATCTTCTCTGTTACAATCATTTCACTTTACCGACAAATACAATTATGTCATCAGCATAGAAGTGAAATGAAATATTAAAACAATGAATTAAGAGCACAGAAGGCAGCTTATAAAAGACAATTAGATGGGGTCAAGAACAGACCCTTGAGGCACTCCATAATTAATACCAGTTGCTGGGGACAACTCAAAGCAATTAATTACAGTAAAGCTGATTGATAACTTTCAACCCCTCTCAAAGCCAAATAGACCTACTTTTTATTTCAGGTTTAGCTCATTTTTAAACACAACACAAACTAGAAAGCCCTAGAAGTGGTGCAAGTTGGGCGTATCTACACAGGTGGCCTTTGGACTTCCTCTCACTTGTCCTCGTCCTGTCGACAGGAGTGTCCATCCATTCATGACCTGCTGAACTCGCTGCGCCAGGTAGAGAAGATGTTGGCGGTCCACGAGTCGTCCTACCAGCAGGGTCTTCGCTCGCTTAGGAAGAAGCTGAGCTCTCTACAAAACAGCACCATGGCATTCTTCAAGAGTGGCAAAAATGGTTTGTGCTATTTGTCATTTTTGTGCTAAATTTCCTAATAAAAATCTTTTAATTGGTCTAAGACCATGTGGCAGTGAAGGCTCAGTGTTCATTAGTGTTTCACTTCTTTCTTTTTGTTATTTTTTGAATTATTTTTGCTTGATTTTGTGGTTATATTTTGTTCATTTCTTTGCTTATTGTATTATTTTACCAATGGCCATTATTTTGATCATTTTTGTTACATTTATGATTTTTTTTTTGTCTTGATTATGTTGGTGTTTTGCCAGTATGTTGTTTTTTTGTCCATTTTGTAAATTATTTTGTTCATGTTCTTGATTATTTTACTGGTTTTTGGTCAGTCTGTTCATTATTCTGTTAATTTGTTCTTGTAGTGATTACTTTCTTCCTTTTTATTTAATGTTTATGTCTTAACAGTGCAGGCACATTTAATCTTTGTTCTTGCACATCGTATGCGAGTAAAATACATAGAAATGCTATGACGAGGATGCACTGGCAGTTAAAAATTGAGATATTATGGCAGTTTGTGATCAATTTTCCTCAAAGGAGATCATACATTTATTTTTTGTCTCTTTTGTGGGCCGAAACGAGCACAGCAGTAAATTAAATAGATACAACCTGCAGCCTTTTCAACAGAAAACAACAACAAGAAGAGAAACATGACATACAAAATGGTTTGCAAAAGCTGTTACGGTTCAAAAACACTGGACAGGAAAAGCCTCAAATGTCAAACCAGGGAAAGGCTCAAGCAGTTCAGCGGAATTTATTAATGAAACACAAAACAAAGGCTTACAGGCAGCTCAGCAGAAAAACCAAGACGTTCTGAAGTCCGACGGTGCTGGGGATAAAAACACATCATGACCTCAAAGGAAACAAAAGGAAGGTGGGGATCTTTATTTCCAGTCTGCTGATTAACTAATGAGGAACAGGTGACTCATGTGAGCGGAAGGTGGGGAAAAAAACGGGATCTGGAAAAAACAGGACCGGAATGGAGATGAATTATTGCACTTATTCTTCTGTTTTGTCTTAAATTTTGTCTCAGTACACAGCTGATTGTGCAGCCTCACTTTATACGTATCACAGGATTGTGTAATCAACAGAAAGGTGTGTATTGAAGCTACAAATTAAAGTGGGAAAGCTCCAGAATTTTATCAATCAATCAATAAATCTTTATTTGTATAGCGCCAATCATAATCGCTGATTATCTCTAAGCGCTTCACAATTCAAGGCAGAAATTTAATCGAACTAGATAGCTGCAAAAGTTTGTAGGTCAACTTGTAAGGTCAAGGTCATTTGATAAGTGAGAGTTGTCCTGGAGTCTAATCTATCACATGTTAAAATTTGGTGCCTCTAGCTATAGTCATTTTGGTACTAGAGGTGAAAATGGGTTTTTAGTACCTATTAATGCTGTGACCTAATGAATATGCAAATTATATGGTGGTTGCTATAGCAACCCTTCCCCCTATACAGACCATCCATCTGCCAGGTTTGGTTGGTTTGAAGCCAGGGGTTTTTGGTGACACGCAGCCAAATGTTCAGAGAGATGAAATTTGACCCTGAAATTGACCATGACCTTGACCTTTTTATTGAAGGCACAGCATTGGAATCAGCACCGTCAATAACCCAGGGGTAAACAACATTTTCAACCTCACTATATAGCTAGAAAAGTACGTAGGTCAAATAATTTATCACATATTAAAATTTGGCACCTCTAGCTACAGTGTTTCTGGTACTATAGGTCAACATGAATTTTTGCGATTCTTAATGTTGTGACCCAATTAATATGCAAATTAGATGGTGGTTGCCATAGTAACCCTTCCCCAAACTTCCTCCCACATCCAAAAACATGCAACACCTTAATTGATCAGTCTAAATTGAATGGTTGTTTGCCTCTATATGAGCCTGTGGCTGAAGTCGCCATTGTAAAAGAGAAATGGTTCTCAACTGACTTACCTGGTTAAATAAAGGTTAAATAACCAGTTAAAGCCCTGTTGTGAATATGTTCCTCCACTGGACAAGCAGTTTGCAGTTTGAATATTTGTTGAGCCGGAAAAGTCTGAAGAAGAGGCAATAATGTTGATCTGAAGATTTATCTACTTTTAGAATTAAAAAAACTTAGTTAACTAAATTGCTACATTTGACATGCTGCCTTAAATGTAAAAACAACGGTTGTGTCATTAAATAGCTGGATGGATGGATGAAACACATCAGCAGAGAAATAATGCGACTGAGTAACATTTGCTCCAAATATGAACATCTCTCTCTGTTTTTAGCTTCTTGCCCTAAACCAGAGCCCCCCACCCACGGCCGTCGACTGGGTCGGGTGTTTGGTGTTGGACACGAGGTCCACTTCCTGTGCAAACCTGGCTATGAGCTGATTGGTCCACGGACACGGGTGTGCCTGGAGTCTATGAAGTGGAGCGGACAGCAGCCAATGTGTCAACGTTAGTCAAACGCTCCGCGGATGTACAGGACTATCACTGGGTCAGGATGA
Organism: Pseudamia nigra; assembly: GCA_029823295.1. NCBI lineage: Eukaryota > Metazoa > Chordata > Actinopteri > Kurtiformes > Apogonidae > Pseudamia > Pseudamia nigra. The sequence goes on along the minus strand of JAQQAE010007666.1, from coordinate 10,580 downwards.
CGTCAGTTCTAACATGTGTTTTCTCTTTTTTTGTTCTCAGGCTTCAACCACACCATCAACTCTCTGCCGTCCTTCTCTTCTGGAGCATCCTCCTCTTTCCCCATCTCTGCTGCTTTGACAGTGTCTTCCTCTTCCTCCTCTTCATCATCATCCTCTCCGCTCTCCTCTCCATCACCCACACCCTCCCCTCTTTCTTCCTCTGTTCGACCATCTCATTGCACTCACTTCCTGGGCTCCACCCGCTGCACCTGTGACGTGGGTTTCACCATATCAGGCCGTGACAACAACATCTGCACAGGTAATATTTAGTCCAAACCACCTGTGGAGGAAGATCACACTTCAGTCAATTCAAGACTGTTAAAAGACTTTAAGAAAGATGAGCATTGGGAGATGCATGATTTTCAATCTGAAAGGGAAACTCTCATCTGAAAATTATCGAAAGCCGTTAGACAAATATAGTGTGGTAAGAATATCTGTCTCAGAGATATTACATAGTATAACATGAAATACCCAAATGACGAGTATCTCTAAAATGTACTTAACTCCAGCACTGCAGATACTAATGTCAGTGGTTGTGTTTGTGTTCCAGACATCGATGAGTGTCTTCTGTTTCCTATTGGTCAGCCTGGTCGCCTCTGTGTCCATCAGTGCATAAACACACCTGGTAGCTTCCACTGCTTCTGCCCATCCGGCTACGACCTCAGCAGGGACGGACGCAGCTGCTCAGGTCAGAGTTCGAAGGTCATTTTTTTAAAAATGATTTTTGATGCATCAGTCCTCGAGGTGTGACTCATCTCTGCGGTCCGTCTGTGTGTAGACATCAATGAGTGTGAAACCCAGATGCACAACTGCACAGCGGATCAGCTGTGTGTGAACACCTACGGAGGTTTCCAGTGTGTGAGGGTCGAGTGTCCTGTCATGAAGAATGCCACGTACATCAAGACATCACCGATGTAAGAGTCCAAAAACATCTCCTCTACACTGTTTACCTTTCTACTGACAGCTGGTTATTCCAAATATGCTGTGACCTTCAAGGAACAAGGTCAATGTTCACGGTCAGTTTGAAGCTCGTACATACTAATGTCTCAATGTTTGGGTCTGTATCTCCAAAATACCTTAAACCAAAATTAACCAAACTTGCCATATGGGTAGTCAGGGTCGGGGGGAGGGTTACTAAGGTAACAATCAGCTAATTTGCATATCAGTTAGCTATGTAGTCAGGGTGAAAATGTCATAGACCGTTGGGTTATTGACTATGCTGACTGAAAATATGCTGTGATCTCAAAGGAAAAAGGTAAAGATAATGGTCAATTTCAAACGGGGGAGGGGGGATGTTTCATAGGTTCTTGTCTCATCCTGTAGTATCACAAGTGGACTTCACAAAGATTGGGTCACAGGTATTATTCTTGATTTCATCATAATATTTGATAAACCTGTTGATGTTACAGTTGAGAACTAGATTTCACCCTTATTTACATGCAGCACTGGGTCATAACAAACCACAAAGACACTCCCCCACACACAGAATCAGAGCTTCACTACCGAACAGTGATGTTGAGGTCGATGTTTTACATTAATACAGTCAACAGCACCGTCACATGTATTTTGTATAATGTTTAATTTCTATAAGTAAAAAGGCATTGTATGTTTTCTCTCTGTTAAAAACTTTGCCAGCAAACAATCCAGCGTGGCACTGATGTGCAAAAAGTGAAGAACCACAGAGCTTGAGATGAGTTCTATGTTTGCCATTCTATTGTTGTGTGTTGTATTATCCTCTATTGTCATATAGCTGCTATTCAGGGGGAGCTGATGGGCTCTGCTTTGTGATTAACTTCAGTGAAAACCCATTTTGGTTGTATAATGAAACTGCAGACAAGGCATTAAAAAAAGGAATGCAACTTGGAGAGATGAGACAATAAAGAAACCCCCAACCCTCTCACCTCAAAAGACAAAGACTGAGATAAAATGGAAATGACAGGGACAGGGATGGACAGACTGGAAAACAATGGAAAACAATGGCTCTTACCTTCATTTCACCCACTTCCTTTCTACACCCATCATTAAGTGTGCCTCCTCTGACATTAACTGGGCTGGAAGTCAGGCGGAGGTTTGGCTGCGGGCTTCCTGCTGTGACTTTCTGGCTCCAATCGTTTTCTCAGCTGATAAAGCGAGAGGCATGAAACATAACTATGCTGGTGGACAGGAAGTGAATGTGTTCATGTGTTTACCAAAGTGGGTTTAGGGTTTTGATTTGTTCCTACAGCTGTATTATAAATACACATCACAATGATACAGATGACGTGGATGTCATTTAAACAGTCTAAACTGAAAGACAACAGAAACAAAGATGTAAATAATGGTTGTATATGTGATTTGTATGCAGTGATTAACAAATTTATTAGACCACGTGCTTATTTGTCTTCAGCATTAATCGAGTTCTCCGTGTTTTACCATGTTTTGAACAGGAGTGAAGAATTTCAAACTGAATTCATGTTTTTATATCCAAATTAGAGCAAACACACTGCGCATCTCCGAGAATTCTGATATTAACCAAGCATAACACCCATAACAAACACTGAAACTAATCTTTCTGTTCATGAATGCAAATGATTGACTATAATTGCTCATCTTACAGTATATGACAAATTACTATTTTTCTGCATTACCTTTTTTGTAACATTCAAAAATTCATTGATAACAACTATAACTACATTTTAGCATTAATGTTATTTCCATTAGAGCTTGCACCTACTGGTTTTGATTATTACCAATACTGTTAATATAGGGCTGCTGTAGCATTAAACTTACTTAACACTATATATATGAGATATTTATGCATGTATGTGGATGGACTGTCAAGGTTTTTTTTTTAAACTTATTTTCGCTTGGATTTAATTAGGTTAAAACTCCTGATCCGCAATAAACACAATGTTTTCTTCACTAACCCCTTAAATCGTTTCACCTGTTTAAACATTTGTAAAGGTGGGACTCATCTCAGACAAGCCAACAAATGTGGAATTGTGTTCTCTGATCAAACAAGTCCACACTTCAGCTTGTTTTTACAAAATGAGCCAAAGTTGCATCTCTCACCTTCTGGGGCTGCACATATGAAGGTATGATGGATTTGAAGATATGTTTTGGAATTTTAGAGTGAGACATATGCTAGCATCACGTCGACATGTTTTCTGGGGATTATTGCAGCAGATTGATGTCCTCGTTCTGGACATTGAGTGCGTATGCTGGACTGACCTATCATATCTGTCTGTGATTTGTCTGGAGTCTTGTACACAGCCAGAATTATTTTAAATTGTGTCCTCGGTTTACATGATGAAAATCCACCTACCTTGTTGCATGTGCTGTCATTAAATTTTTAGTTTATTAAATGAAGTGAAAATAAATCATTTCCATCTTTTCTGAACATGGGATTTAAAATCGGCATCATAAAAATAGCATCTCAGTCAAATGTAATTGTCTGCAAATGATGTCTTTACATTTGTGAGTGGGGGTCAAACTGAACTTTTTTTTCCAAAGTCCTTAGGCAGTTATAAGTCAACTACAAAGAAATCCTAAAATGTCCCATTCCCCACCTTGTGTTCTCCATCTCCAGGCGCTGTGAGAGGAATCCATGCATGCTGGGAGACAAGGCATGCACTCAGGCGCCAAACTCCATCTCCTTCCACTACCTGTCTGTGGTGTCCAACATGTCTGCCCCCCGCGTCCTCTTTAGGGTCTCAGCGGCTCGAGTGCTGGGTGACACGCTGCGCTTCGGCCTGGCAGGAGGTCGTGGACGGGGCCACTTCAGCGTGCAGCGTTCTGGGCGTCAGACAGGGACTCTTCTCCTGGTGATGCCCATCAAGGGTCCGGCCACTCTGGAGGCGGAGGTGGAGATGAGCGAGCTGGAGCGCAACACGCTGCTGGGCCGCTACCTCACCAAGGTCACGCTGTTTGTTTCCGCTTTTGAGTTTTAGAGCGCGACTGTGTGCAGGGATGGTTTGAGGTGTATCAGGGTTTAGCACAGTTCAATATCAATTCTTTGACTTTAATCTTAAGGAGAAAAGAGGGGCAACATATTTTGACATTTTGTAGAAATCACAAAATACTTTTTGGTTTTGAAGTCAGAAATTATTTCCCACTGAAGGAGACGTCACCACACCCCTCAGTCCTCACTTTTCATGGACATTTCCTGACTAAGGGCACTTTCATTCTCCTCTAACTTTCAGACTCTCCAGTTTGAAAGGAATCGAATTATCGGGTATGAAAGCATTTCCAGACCACACTGTGGACCAAACAGTCAGACTTGGATCTAAAATGACCCTCTGATGTCAGGATTTCTGATGAGAAAACTGGAAGTTCGTATAGGTCAGGGTGTCACCACATTGGCTTTACTGTGAACTCTGATTCAGTAATGGACTTCCATGTGGAGTGTGGGTAAAGCTGAGGCTTGCAAACACCTGTCAATCACATTATACACAAATATTGTCCTCTGGATCATCTAAAAAAAGGCAAACACATTCACCTCCGTGCAGTGTTCACAGATGTGGAAATAAACCATAGAGATCAAAACCTTTGTTTGTACCAGGATGTAAACATGTTTATTTCTGAGGTAAACTTTTTTCCATTTTAGCACAGGATCCCAATAGGGCATTCTGAAAAAATGCAGCCCATTGTGGCGCTAGCTGAATACCCCAGCCCACATTAATATGGATAATTTCAGCCTGGTACAAAAAAAGCCTTAGGTCGGAATGGTTTATTTCTACCTCTGTGAACACTGTACAGGAGGTGAATGTTTCTATAAATTACCCTTTTAGGCATCCCAGAGGTCATATGCTATAGGGATTGAAAATATTGGAGTTTTTCACACTTCTGTATTAAATTTATGGCTCAGCCACAGGTTGCTTCAGTTCAGATACAGTGTGAAAAGCATTTTGGGATAGTTTGAACTCAAACCAACCTCACTACGTTACACTATGAATGAAGGCAATTGTTAGCAAAAGCAAAAGAAGATTAAAAATAAGATGAAAACAATTTTTTTTTAAGGCGTGTGGTTTTTTTTCTTCCATCGACTGGACTGGAAATTTTTTTTTAAAGCAAATTAACAACATAACATGGATGTCTACCAATAAACCAGTCAGGTATAGGACGATGCAGCACATGTATGTAGAAGATGGTGACTGGAATTATGAATCAGGTATGGAAAAAAAAGTGTAATTAAACAGATCAAATATGTACAGGTTAATAATAGTTTGAACCCTGGTTTGGACACTGAAGTGTCTCTTAGAGAAACAAAAATGCCAACAGTTGACTCCAGTTCTCTGTGACTGATCTAATCCACAGGTTTAAGGTCAAAGTTCATGTTAGGATTTTGTTAAAGAGGTTTGAGTGACTTAAAGGGAAGATCGAGCATCATCAGGCACGTGAAGGATGTGTGAATGAAAACCAGGTGAAGTTTAGAAATGGGGATGTAAGTGAGTGGATCACTGAACATGTGTCCTTTTTGGTGATGTACCATCAGGAGGAGGTTTCAGCAAATTACAAACAGAACCGACATCACAGAGGAGATTAAAACATCCTCTTCTGCTCCTTCACAAAGCAAACAATCAAACAGGGGTCAGTGTCTGTACCTGGAAGAATAGAAAAGGCCAGTGACCTTTAATACAATGAAATACACCTGAATTCAATGGGTGTGTAAGAAGTTTTTGCTGGGGTTAAAAGGGTGGGCGGGGTGTCAAACCACTGTTTTTCTTACCTGTTTGTAGGTGATTTACAGTTTATAAAACTATAGCTCTTTATACTGTTCACATGTTTAACTAGCTAAAAATGTTGTGTATTTAAGAGGTTAGTTTAACCTAGATGAGGATTTTTGAGCCAAAGCAACAAAAAAAAAAAATCATGTCTCAGTAATCAATACTCTAAGGCTTTATTTTTTGGTATATTTACACAATTAAGAAGATATTTTGTGTCTCATGAGAACATGTGTAATGTTCAAACACTATATTTTTAGTATAAAGTATAAGTTGTGTGGGGTGGATTCTGTTTTTATATTATCTCTAAGTTTGATTTACATAACTAGGCTTTTTTGTGCCGTCTTTGGTTTGACGGAATATTTATCATTTTTTTTACTTACCTGTGCAGCATATTTAATCCGGTTTCAGCCATTTGCAATAGAAAAGGTTGTGGAAATACCGTCAAATATGCAGTATGTGCTGCAAAATGAGATTGTGTACTTATTTTAGATACATATTTAACACATGGGCTCATGGTTTGTCAGTGTATTTGCTCTGTAGGTGAGGGTTTTGTCAAGATTTAAAGTTATTTTCTCTGTCTTTTTTCGGATGATACTGGTAAAATGTTTCAGTCCTCATTAAATAAACATGTTTACCCACCATGAGCAGGTTTACTGTCTTCTGTGTGTTTTCTGTGAAGGACCATAAATCATCCTAAAAAGCTTTGGCGTGTTGAGACGATGCAGCTGTAAAGTGGTGTTTTTGGTCTGTCGGACTGAAGAATCTGACACGGCGCTGTCAGACAGCCTGAAGCAGACAGAACACACACACGAAACCCAACGACGCACACGCGGACATAAGGTCATTTATGTGGACGCTGTACGTCTGCAGGTGCTCATCACATTCTCACACACACGCACGAACACGGGCGCCGCCGTGGATGTGGGGCCCCATGAAAAAAATATATCACTCCGGGCGCCACCACGTACAACAGATTTTACAGTTTTGTGCAAGACTGATGAGAAATGTGAAAGCCATCTTTTACATTTTAATAATATTATTAGAATTTTTTCATAATGATTGGGACCTTACACCAAATGTTTTACTCATTTTGTTGCTTATTTTCTTCATTTTTGTTCATTGTTATTATGTGATAGATTTTTCTTTGATTTGTTGATTACCTTTGTTCATTTTTTTTTGTCGATCATTTTTGTTTGTTTTCTTGATTATTTTGCACTAGTTTTCTTCATAATTCTGGTTATTTGGTTATTTTTCACATTTTCTTGCATTGTTTGTTCATTGTTGCACATTGTCTTGATTATATTCCTCATTTTTGTTCATTTTCTTGAATATTCTGTTTATTTCTACTAATATTCTTACTTATTTTGTTCATTAATTTTCTTAATTTGTTGCTGACTATCATCATTTATTTTGTTGATTATCTTCATTTTATTTTTTGTCAATCATTTTTGTTTGCTTTCTTAGTTATTTTTCACTGTTTTTCCTAATTTTTTATGGTTATTTGGTTATTTTTTCACATTTTCTAAAATAAGTAAGAAAATTAATCAAACTGGACAAAAGACAGGCAACATATTTAACAAACTAAGCAAAAGTATAAACAACATGAACAAAAAATATAAGACAAGCCACAAAATGTTCAAAATAAGGAGCTAAACGAACAACAAAATTAATCAAATTGAACAAAAAACAAGCCATGCGTGAAACAAACTGAACAAAATAATCCAGAATATGAACAAAAGAAGCAGCAAAAACAAATTTAGAAACAAAAGGAGCAAAAATAACCGAAATACACAAGAAAATGAATCAAACGAATGTAGGATGAAAGGATGGAGTCTGATTTCCACATTAGACCAGTTAGAACTGAAGAAGCTTCCTGGATAGGTATCAAAACATCAATCCAAACAATATAACAATGTACAATATAATTTACTTTGAACAGTTGTGTAAAATGATATATTTATTCTGAATAGTAATTTTTTAAACTATTTTTAATACAAATTATGCTGCACTTTTGAGCTATTTATGCTACATTTATACTATTTAAGGCTTTCCCTCCATCCATTTTTTACCCCTTGATCCTCATGGGGGTTGGGGGGGGGACACACCCTCAATGAATTGCCGGTTCATTGCATGGCTGACATATCGCTTACAGACAATTTAGAGTGGTCAATTCACCTAAGTGCATGCTTTTGGTTGCGGGAGGAAGCTGGAGACTGGGTGCTGCCCACGGCACCACCGTGTCACCCGTTGTAAGGTTTTATCAGTATTAATTCACCGTATGTGACTGAGCATATAATTCTAAATGATCAACTTGCATCAAACAATTAACAATTTCCTGAAGAGATTTATCATTCACAAAAAATGAACTGAACAATCAATGCCAGCGTTCCGGGCTGCCTCTCCTGTTTTGAAGTAGAATCAGATTTGCACAACATCATGTGTCCCTGATGCTCCCCCCACAGTACCGGTAACTGCTTCACCCTTTTTGAAACTTCAGGTGTGTCAGATGATTGCCAATCAAATGCCTCTGAAGCAGTGGAGTTTGCCCAGGTGTCAAACTCGTGCCACGAAGGGCCGAGACCCTACAGGTTTTCTCTCCAACCAGTCACTAAAGCAGGTGATGTCACTGATCACCATGCCTTCAAATTGTGGGGAGGAGCAAGAGAAAACCCGCAGGGTCTTGGGCCTCCATGGCACGAGCTTGACACCTGTGCCTTAGGGCGACAAGGGGAGGAAAAAAACTTTGTTTCATGCAGGAGAAAAACCTCCAGCGGAGCCAAGGCTGTGGGTAGGCGGCCGTCTGCCTCGACTGGTTGGAATTGGTGGACCGGTCTACGTCGAGAACATCTAACTCCAGAGCCAGATATGGCGAGAGAGAACAGAGAGGGAGAAAACGGAAAACTACAGGGAAGATACAAAGTTAGTAACACAATAAGATGATATGGAATTATGGACGAGGAGGGACAGAGAAGGAACAAAAATGCAAAAATGATTTGCAGATACATCCTCCAGTATTTTTGTCTGTACATTAACAAGCCACTAGAGATGATGAAACCATGACAAGGATTCAAGGTTTTTTCAGTGTCATTGTTTGTGGAAAAACTATGTGACACAAATTATTATGCTAAGTGGTATTTTATGGCCTATGCCCCGTTAACATGTCAGACAATAGTGAGAAGATCATAATTTCAGAATGCATGCTGAATTTCATTCCACGCTGAAACCACCAACAACCAGAAAGAAACAAATATACATACGTCAAATAAAAAAGTATAACAATAACCGGGAGTAAAATGCACCGTATGCATGATGTGGCCTTTAATTTATTCAGGAAACAAGGAGGTCAGAGCCCAGACTGCAACCAAAACGTAGCCGTGGCGACTGAAAGAAATGTAGCCAAATCTATTTGAAGATGAAGATAAAACCACAACAGTATTATTATAATCATCTGCATAGTTTACTGCTGCAGCTCTCCAAAATAAAGTCCAGTTTCTAAAGATGTCACAATAGGAGTTCACTATAGGTCCGTGCAGGCTGTGGAGTTAGGACTTCATGATCTATTATTTATCATTATGTATCAACATTAAGTAAATGGCTAATAGCAGATGAGTCTAAAATACTGAATAAGTAGAAAGGGCTGTTTGTATGAGTGTAATTTATGGCCACAAAACAGCTGTAATAAAATAAACATGCCAGACCTTTTAAATCCATTACATTTGTTTTACATTGATAATCAAGTAATCATTTTCTTGTGCTTATATTTCTGCCTTTGCCTTTAATGTGTTACGATGAGCAGTGGGACGTAACAGCTTGAATATGAACATTTCGGTACAGACTTGATGCAGCTACTTGTAGTTGAGTACTTCCCTTGTATGCGGGTTACTATCAGCACTACAGCAGTAACGCACATGTAATAACATATGGATAATACAATAACCAGATAATCGACAACTCAAAGTGTCCGTGACAAAAAGAGCGATTTACAAATTATGGCTATTAATGAGACTGTGCTTATGAGGCTAAAACCTCTGCGTGTTCCATGTTAAAGGTTGGGTATTCACACCAAACTGCTGTGTTTTCAGTGACATCTTTAGTTCACTGCTAGCTACTGACTCAACTACTTGAGTTTTCACCAAGGCATCAGAAAATGATTAGCTTAATAGTTGAGCAACGCATCAACTTGAAATTTTTGGTGGATGATTGGATACGTGGAAATTGAACAAAACAGTGGCTCAATCTTTTCATACATTAAATGAGGTGTATGGGGAACACTGCATGTCACGTGTGTTTGGATGAAACAAAAAATCCAGTGAAGGCAGAGGGGATGTCCGAGGTGATGAACATTCTGCGCACGCATGCCTAACGTCTGAAAACATTCAACAAATCGCTCAAAATTAATGAGAGACCACAATTGTGGAAAAATGGCTTCATTGTTCATCAAGACAACGACCCATCTCACAGTGCTCTCAGTGAAGCAGTTTCTGGCTTAAAAATAAATCACAGTGCTTAATCCCCCTCCCTGTTCAGCTGATCTACGACTCGTGTCTCGTTCCTGGTGCAGAGAAAACAGACAGATTCTCCTGTGTCCCTACGACCACTGTCTTCTCCAACTACAGCAGATATAAAAAGTCTACACACCCCTGTTCAAATGCCAACTGACTGGTATTTGGAACTGTTCATACACTGCCTGGCCAAAAAAAAAAAAAAAGTCGCTACCAGGATTTAACTAAGCAAATACAGTAAGAGCATTTGCACACGCTCAATGCAAAGGAAACTCAAGGGACTGAACAGCTGTGGAGCCTCAAGAAAACCACTAATCAGTGAGGCTAACCGGAA
>JAQQAE010007665.1:0-15710 GCA_029823295.1 Pseudamia nigra | reverse complement strand
AAAATGATCCGCGCTAAAGGTGTGAAACGCGCCCAGGCGCGGAACGAACTGCCAGTGTGAGTACACCCTTAATTACTTCTAGGCCCAGACTCAGCAATCAAGCCACTATCTCAATCAGAGAAGCGACAAAGCATAAATCCTCACCTAACTTTTATGTAAACTGTTTTTCTAAGTTTAGTGTCAGTTTTACAACGGTGCAGCAACTCGGGGGGAGACACGGTCTTTTTCTCTCTGTGCTGTCTTGTTTGTCTCCTCGTCCTCTGGAGCTGTAAACCCATAACAAAACCCTCGGTGTCCAGTTTCACATTGGGAATGAAGGCCAGGCTGTGTGAATAGGAGAGAATAGACAGGAAGACAACTCTGATTACCTCCATAAAGAGGCTGACCTCATGTCGCTCCCTCGTCTACATTTTCTCTACTTCTCACAAACAGGATATACATTTTACACTTGAGCGACAGGACTTAAATATATGTGAATGAGTGCGTTTGTATGAAAGCAGTGTGACTTACCTGCATTTTCAAACACAGCATCCACTTTTTTTCTTTCATATTTACATCTGAAATAGGTCAAATTGTGAAAGAATCATCAGCCACAACACTTTATCGTCACTGACATCTGACCCCATGATCTTTACTCCGAATCAAACCTACAGCAATCGCTTTTATTCAAGGTTTTTTTTCACACAGCTGTTTAATTAAATGTATGCCATTCAAAGTATATGAAGATACTTCTGTATGACGTTACTTTAAATGCTTTAATAATTATACTACTGGCTCATTACATTTAACCTATTACAGCAAACAAATCATGCTGAGTGGAAATTTTGATGGTAGAGGCTGTACACTCCTCCCTCTGTGCCCTCCGGCAGGGTCTCCAGCCCCCAAAAGGAGGGTAGGAGGAATGGGATGGGGGGAGTGAACAGGAAGCTAAGGAGCCCCCCCCCCCATTATACCACCCCCATGCTTTAGGAGTGGGGAGCGTCAGATCAAAGGGAAAGGACACAGAAAAGGCTTATCTGTTGTTGATTTTAGGCTTACACTCAAGCACAGGATTCTGAAAATGTGTCAAGGAATTACAGGGTTGGATCATTGAATCTCAACCTTTTCATCTTTTTTTTAATCCGTTTGTTCTTCCAGGACTTTGAAACCAGGGGGAGGGTTTTTTTTTAATAGGTGAAAGTAAAATGAGATAGGAGAAGCAAGGGAAGAGTGTTAAGTGCTAAAATGAACAACTGAGAAGCAGGTGTGTCATCTTCTCTGGTGTCAAAATCCAAGTTTGCTTCTTTTCTCACATAGATTTGGATCATTTCTACTCCCATTCAACCCTGTCTTCACCATTTCAATTTCAAACTCTGTGAGAGGTACGATTCTATCTGAATGTCCTTCAATGGAGGTATTATGCCAAAGGGGAAATTGCACCTTAAGGGCAGGCACTTTCCCTGCTGTAGATCTTATTAAGTATGTCCCTCTATAATACAACCCAGCTTGACTCTTCCAGACCACACCCCTTCATGGAGAAAGACCTGTCAATCACAGCTCCTGGAAAGCCTGTGACTTGGTCAGCTCTGGCATGATTGGCATCTCAGAGGATGCGTGCAGGCTCTGAGGGAGTATAAAGAAATGCTCATGTGCCACCAGGAGAAATTCTTTTCCACATCACTGCTTAGCCAGAGTGTTGTGTGTGCATGTGTTAAGTTGCCAATGTCTGAAGGCTGACGTTGGTCACACAAAGCAGCTCCAGTGTTGAAAAGTGAGGCTTGACATTGACCATTATATATTCAGTCTTATGCAGATTATACAATCCTGCACAACAGCCTGTGGAACAGATAAAAAAAATTCTGCCAGTGGACAGAAAATTTTAAACTAATTTTCCTTGCAACCCAGAATTGTTTTTGTAGACTACTGTGTGGATTAATTAAATCCCTCAAAGTTTTAACTGAGAAAATCAGCAAAAATGAAAATGTTTATTTCAGTGTTTGTGAGAGCACAATATGAAAATGGCTTGGTTGCATAAAAGTAGCACTTCCAACTTTTGATAATGAAGCTTTGATTCAAAACATTTTAAGACATTTTGTTGTATTAAGGTTTATTCTATCCATTGGTGGGATGAAACCAGTGTTAAAGTTTAATTGTAATTTGAGATATTTGTACTTAGCTTCAGTGGCCTATTTTCATTGTCGAATTTTGTATTTCATAATGCTCCGCACATTTTCAATGGGAAACAGGTGTGGCTGTAGGCAGGCCAGACTAGTACCCCCACTCTTTTACGACAAAGCCACACTATTGTAACGTGCAGAATGTGTCTTGGCATCGTCCTGCTGAAATAAGCAAGGACATCCCTGAAAAACATGTTGCTTGGCAGCACATGTTGGTACAAAACCTGTTAACATTAATGATGCCCTCACAGACGTTCAAGTCACCCACACCATGGGTGCGAACACACCCCATACCACCACAGATACTGGCTTTTGAACTTTGCGCTGATAACATTCTAGATGTCTTTTTCACTTTAACCCTCAGGACACGAGAGCTGTTATTTCCAAAAACTAGCTTGAAATGTGGAGGATTCTAAGTTCGCCTTATAGTCCGAAAAATACGGTAACCTGTTCAGCTGTGGAATTACTAAACTTTCCCAGACTTTTGTCCCCTGTCTCAGCACTGACAGACACTATTCAGCTGCTTTCAGTTTTCACATTACGGTGTGCAGTTGCTTTTACTTAAAATATCTGATTACTTCTACCTGTGATCTTGTGTTTTGATATTTTAGTCACTCAAATTTGCAGCCAAAGTTGGAGGTGATACATTAATTTGCCCAAGGAAAGTAATGGCTGCACTCTTTTGCATAACGTGTTGTTAATGCTTGCATTTTCAATGATGTTGTTTCTGCTCACAGACTCCAGCAAGATGAATGGGGATGCATAGCAGATGGAAAAAATAGCTGTCACGTGGGGCCTATAGCTTTTTGCCTGCATCTGTTCCAGGTTCCAGGGTCCTGCTTCGTCAGATGGCCAGCTGTGGAGGTCGTGTGAGAAGTTGAAAGGAAACTTCAGCTGCCCTGTGAATCTCACACCATTACTCAGGGCGAATCAAAAGAAGAACACTTTGATTGAACAAAAGGAAAGTGAACGAGAAAGAGAGACTGAACAAAAAAGTGAAACCAGCTGTCTGGAAGTGCCTCATCTTTACAATGCTACAGCAGCGCATGCTCACAATCATGTTCAAGGTTGGCAACAATTAAACGCTCAATTTACCTTTACAGAAAGATCATGGATGTTCCGCTATGGTCAGTGTTTTTTTGGGTGGGGCCACAAGTCAGGCTGCTCACTTATTTTTGTGCCTTTAAAATGTATATATATGAGGTGTAGCTCGTGGAGACAACAAAGGCGCCCCTCTAATTCTTTCCTCTCCTTGGGGTAGGGAACACAGTGAGCCCACATCAAGCCCCCAGTACTACCCCCACCATGCTACACGTTACAGGTGCAACTTTAAAAGAGTTCTTAGTTAAGTCTGGCTGGACGCCTGCAGTTAAAAGAAAAAAAATGGTATGGTTGTTATGTTTTTTCCCTGTTCTTTTCTCAGCAGTCCTCACTCGTGTGATCGTTTTAAGTTTTTTTGCATCTGATGCCAGGGCACTATGACTGACATTTAAACTGTATAGCACTGGCTGCATGTCATGATGACTCATGACTGAATGTTTTTCTTCACAACTCTTAGTGGAATTAGCAATACTCTTAATTTAGACAGAATACTCTTTTTTGGTCCCACTTGTATTTTTTAAATGCAGGCTAGTGTGCTCCTTCAGGTTGGTAGCTGTGTTTACTGCCTACTAACTGTTTAAATGAAAAAAAAAAAAAAACACTTGTTTGAATTTAACGCTATACCGAATTAGCATGATAACAGCTATGTAAAGTACACATTAAAGGAAATACAGCCTCATGTTGCATGTTCTTACATGTAACTAGCCTATGGTGCTAGCATGGCCTTGATTTTTCAACACATTAGTTAGGTATATTTGAACAGTTAGCTCTCAAAAACTGAAACTTAACCTATGCTTCGGAGAGAGCCAGGCCCTTTTAAAAATGTGCATTCATTTTTTACATTTTACATAGTGTAACAGACACACCCCCACATTCAAATCTGGCCAGTCTAAGTCAACACAAAGTGACCTCATTCTTCATGTTTAGGAGTTGTCTTGATATCGATGCCTATCTCACGTTTTTTTAACGTTAGTACATTGCACACCATAATTAAATGGTCACAAACTGTCACTATCAGTATGTTATGAAAGCGTTTTTGTCATTTCAAAATAAAAATTCACTGGCCACTGTTGTAAGGATTCAGTATTTTACGTGACCTGTCCTCCACCAAGTGAGCTGGGTACCGGTATTTTGTACTTTACTGGCATTCATCATATTAACAAGTACTTGTAATTTGTAAATCACCTTTTAATGCATTTTTAAAATACATTTAGATTAACAAACAAATGCCATACAAACGAATGGACACTGAACTTCACACTGACCCTGCAAGAAATGTTTCTGCAGTGCAGACTGAAACTGTAAGATGAATGTCTGAAGAAGTGACATTTCAGAAGTGACCTTGACCTAAAAAGAGATTGTCATTCATTAAGAGAGAGACAGTGTGACAGGGGGACAATGACAGAGACAGCGGGGCAGACAGGGAATATTTTGCTTCACAAAAGGCTTTTCATGAATGAACGTTAGCTACAGGTGAAGATCCTGAAGAGATGCAACACTGAACAGACCCATAAATTACCAGCTGTCTTCCTGGGACAATGCGCCTCAGCTTTCCTCTTCTCTGAGGACATGCATATGATGATGTCAGTCATGCTGCTCTCAGGTATTCTTTGGACTTTTCACCCACTTTCAGGACCTGAGCCACAGATAAGAAAGTTGTCAGGATGCCATTAACCTGCCAATAAATTGTCCTGATGAGGTGAAATTGTAAGTCTTCATGCTGAAGGTTGCCACACGTCTCTGACTCTGTACCAGACATGTTGATCTAGTATTGACCTAAATAGGTCTATAAAACAGATAAGGCTACCTTGCATCCTCAGGAAGTACACCCCATAAATACTGTAAGTGTTTATAGCCTATAAAAGTGAATAATAACCTTACTGAGGTGAATAGATTCTTCTTTGTATATATTTTTAAAGCCTAGCATTTGTTTTTGTAAACTTACATCAGAAAAACTCCTGTTGTCAAAGCAAGTGATTCCCACCCCCAAAATTTCCTTGAGTGCAAACTTGCAAGAAATCAGTGTAAGCTGCCATCTTCACTTTCACTGTAAACAAATTCATGTATTATAACATGAGTATATATTTTGCTCTTTATGGCAGAAGATAATAAGATGGTTAAGAATGAATGAATTTAATATTGTGCTAACTTTTATTTAAAAGCAGAAAAAAAAACAAAATAATCAACCAAGCACAGAATGAACAAAACAATCAGCAAAATGCAACATAAAATAAACAAAATGAACAAATCAGGAACAACATTATCAAGAACGTGAGCATCAAATGACCAAATTAATCAACAAAATAATTGTGACAAACAAAAGTCAAAATACAAATCAAGAAAATAACCAAAATTCATTTAAAAAACAAAGAATTTGGTGACTATGACCCATTTTAGGTGCCCACAATAACTTTGGGAAAGGCAGGGCAAAGCCTTAAAACAGATTTGTGGTGCTTGCTCTAGTTTCTCATGGCAGAGTTCTGAATATTGTATGTACAAACCATATCCTTAAATACAAACCAAAATGTAGTGAATCTCTGAGAGTGTGTGTTATTTGTGTTGGTTTACAGACATGGACATAGACAACTTTTTATTCTGGTATGTGAATTCTCAAAAAAGAGCTTCACTTTAATTTTGCACCAAAAATCACCTTGTAAATTAATACACTTAGTTTTTATGGTGTACATTTCTACAGAATATGCATGTGATATTTTTTGGAGGTAATGTGCACCTGTTTGATCTCTAGTATACTTATTTCCTGCCTTCTTTTGTGTAAAATCTTACCTCATGTTGACATTAATGATTTAACAATTTATCATTTTGCAGACTGGAAGCACAGTAAAAAAAAAAGCCAACTAGCCTTGAATGTTAATGAGACAGGCTAATCAACAGTCAGCTATTATTCAACCAGAGGTCGTGCTCCCTGCAGAGGAAGTGCACCGCTATCATCAATCTGGTCAGAGGGGTCTGCATGAGAAAGGAGCTGGAGGTCGTGGGCGGGGTTAAAAGTTTAGTGCACTGTAGGTGCCAAACAGTACATTCAGTTCCTTCACACCCCGCCGCCACCAAGATCTACATGTCAATGGACTTTCCTTGTTGTCTTGGCATGTTCCACTTCCACAGAGGCTTCTTGTCGCTTCATTGTCGTTTATCATTTCTTTTTTGTCATCCCATTTCTCCTTCCCTTCCTCAGTTTCAACCAAGTTGGCCTGGTCTAAGGGAGGGAGGGAGGTCTGCTGGGAGTGGGTGATGGGTGGCAGTGGTGGTGAGGGAGGGGAACAGACACATTCAGTTTGCCAAGCCAGGCAGAACGATCGACAGGAAGCCAGGCAGGAAGGAAGACGAGCCTCTCCCCATGAAGTGCCATTGTTTATGTGATGTGACTTGAAGCAGCCAAAAGTGACTGGTGGTGGGCTCCTCCGCTGCTCTGACCCACTTCTCACAGTGGCATAAAGCAACCTGAAGATGGAAAACACTTATTGGGTTCTTGTTTTTTCTGTTCAGAGACACAACTGCAGCCTGAATAACTCAAAATAGTGAAGTTTTTCTCAGCCACTGAACATTTTACACATGCAGGTCCCAGTGTAAAATGTAAATAGCAACAGAATAGGTTGGTTTGCAACAGGATCAAACTTTTTAGCAGCTGAAATCCTACATAAAGTAAGAATGGGACATCTATGTACTTTCAAAATTACAAACGTGGGTCTCCTCAGTCCCCAAACACTTACAGAGTAATGTGTAAAGGAAGAAGTGATGCAATACAGTGGTAAACATGACCCTGACCCAACTTTTGTTAAACATGCTACTGGTGTCAAATTCAAAATGGGCATATAATTTTCCAGAAAGACAATGAAATTTCTTAGGTTCAACATTTGATGTTGCTTTTGTGCTATTTTCAACTAAGGATAGGATTCCAGTCTTTTGCAAATCATCACATTCGGTTTATTTATGTTTTACACAGTGACCCAACTTTTTTGGAAACGGGGTCACAATGATATATATATGACACAGACAGATAAGAGACATGCAGTAGTATTTTCTGATATTGCAAAGGTCTTCAAATTAAACATGGCTGGATTTCAAAGCTGTGTATGACATATACTGTAAAAATACATCATTTGCATTTTCAATAATATAAAGTGCACTGGCTGATATTGTGAAGGGAATATTATTCAAAGAGCATCCATGCAGCCTGTCTCCAACTAGAGACAGACGACACGCATAGTGCATTCCAGTTGTTAATTTCTGGTGTATTTGTTTCATTTTACACCAGTCACACATGAAGTACTGCACACATTACATGTTCCTATGCTGTTTGTATGCGTAAAATGCCACGTGTGATGTGACTTGAAGCAGCCAATGTGATCTTGTAGGATGCACGTTTGGAAGTTGTCTGTGCTCTGAATGAGCTGGCTTTCCAGGGTTTACTTCACTCTCGGTTCTGACCTCTGAGTTCCAGTTTTACTGGAACCCACCAGCAATCATACCATTTTCCGACGACTTACAAGTCTTTTTCTTTTACAGTGAGTGACATATGGCCAGAGAAGCACATGAAAGAAAGACTTTAACTTTACAAATAGACCTACTTACATACCATTTTACTTCTGGTTTATGTTATCCTCTAATCAAAGGAAAGTTTATTTCAAGCTGATTGGTTTAGTCAGCAGTTTCCAGTGGTCCAAAGAGCCCTGTTATACCCAACTTCCTTTCTCAACAGGAAATACATCACATCAAGGAAGCATTAAAAAAAAATTCTAAAATTATTTTTTTGGGCTTTTTTTTTTGCCTTTATTTGATTGTGGCTAGTATAAATAGACAGGAGTGGGAAACAATGTGAATGCCAATTGAGAACAAAACAAGAAAACATCTTCTATTCACCCTGTAAGTTACACAGTGTCCCTGGAAGTCTGCTGCTATCCTGCAGAGTTGAGTAATGAACAATGTTATGTAATTTATGTGAACTTCACAATCTTGTAAGAGATCCAACAATCCAGGATCCATTGTTTTCCAATCAATGGGTTGACATGAGCAATAGTTACACATGTTGGGTTTAAAAGTAGAGAGGATTCTGAGGTTGGAACTTTCAATTCCTCATAACCAGTTTGGGAACAGAGAAGGTTTTTTTATTTAGCTCATGAAACAGAAAATTGTAGTCTTATATTCTACATTCCTTTGGAGGTTCTCAGTCATCAGTCTCTTAATTTTCTTGCGTGTTAGCTCCAGTAACTGGATTTTCTTGAAGACATTTTGCCTGTACACTTAAATATTTTTTGTTAATTGTTTATTCAGTTATGTTCCAGGGGCAATGACATTTTTTGACATTTTAATAATAGCAAAATAATTCACTCTTAGATAAATGGTAATTTGCACCTCTAGTCCCATTTACGGTACATAAATCCATCTGAAGATCAAATAACTAAATTCAATGATTTGGGTTGGGTCTTTCCAGGTGTCCTTGACAGGTTCCTGGATGGTGATTCAGTCTACCTGGATCTGCACCTAGACTGCAGGGAGAAAGATGAAGGTTCTTGGTCTCCATCTGCTCACCAGTCCACCTTCGGAACGCTCGTCTGGCCCGGTCGATCTCTTGGCCTCATCTTTGCTGTGTGAAGATCAGCCAGATAACATTATCTCCTGACCAATCAAATGGCTGGATCCATACCTCATCCCACAGGTAGGCTTTCCAACAGATGAGCCTGTAGAAAGAGCGCTGCTTTTATTGTGAGCCAACCAATAGGAAGGCGGAGATGTGATCCAGTACTAAAATGGGGCCAACCTGTGCTTTGTGCGGTTTGTTGAAGTAATGTTGTTGTGGGGATAAGGTGTCTGTGTTGAGTTTGCACATAGAGGTTCCTGTGATAAGTTTACTTTTCTCTGCTGCGCCTGTGCCTTGGCATACACAGATGCTGTTTTGAGCATTTGCCATGCACTGTATCTGCTTATTTAGCTACTCAGGTTAAAGGTGGCATTGAAGCTTATAAAGCTTGACATAATAATCTTACTCAGCAAAGTAGGAGGGAGGTTTTTGGGTTTGTTTCTTCTTTTTTTTTTAAAGTTGGTACTGGCAATGAATGAACTACACTCTCCCTGCAGCCAAGTTTACATATACTACCATGTTAATGTATTTTGTGTATGTGTTTATATTGCATTTTAACACGTAGTAACAGAGATATAGTATAAGATTTAAATTAATTTGCAAAATAAATAATAACACCTGAAGAGAAAAATCTGTGGTTCCAAAATGGTACTAATTGAGTTATTAGTCCGACTGTGTCGTCAGGCTCATGGTAGAAATGGCTAGCAAGTAACAATTCACACATCCAATGATGAGTGAGGATTAAAAAATGGATGTTTATTGAACTTAAACCTGTTTTTATTGCTTAGGAAAAATAGTTTATTTTATGTCGACAATTTTAGAAACATTGGCCTAACTGCTTGTGTAAACTTTCCCTCACCCCTGGTATTGTCCAGTGTGGTGCACCCTCTCCATCTGGCACCTAAGCAGTATATAACACATCATAAAAAGTATTTGCTGATATTATTTGACCCAGGTCAGTCTTGCGAAACACTAACCCTTGCAGTTTGCAGTTAAATATTGGACTCTACTCTTTGGAACTTAGTGAGATCACCCCCACCCTCCGCTCATTGCCTCCACCACCTTCCCCTTCCTCCTCCACTCTCCTTCTCTGTCCAGCATACAGACAGCCTGTGTTTGTTTCCCCTCTGGTCTTTCCTGATTGCGCGACCAGGCAAATTCCGGTTGTCTCTAATCTAGCCTTTAGACAGCCACCGAATTAACGAGAAAACCCATTTGACACACATGCTTCCACTTTTCTGTTTGTTGCCTCCCCCACTGAAGCCTGCTTAATTCGTACAATTTTGCCTTCATTAGGCTGCATTTCAAGCTGCGGGGCACAGGTAATGCAAAGCATTTCCCCCTTCAAATTGTAGGCCCAAGCCTCGGTTGCTAGGAAGTGGAAGAGCCTCAATTGCAGCCATTTCCTTGCCAGTGTACCGAGAGGTCCTATTACAGCGTTTAGGTCAGGGCAATTGGTGTCATTACAGGCAGCCAACTTCCCTCCACCAAAGTAATGAATTAGCCCGAGCTATTTGGGCTGTATGATTGCTGTTGCCAGGGGAGATGAGTATGAAGTGGGGGGATAATTATGGTATGTATCCCTGAGCGGATGTGTGCCGGTGTGGGCCAGCCACGGGGGCGGTTTCCACACTTGTGTAATGGCTTAATGTAGCTGCTGACAGGCAGCCGGGCAACATGGAAAGATGCTACTGTGCTTTGCTTGTGGACTGTGGCTGACGTGCCAAACCATGCCAACCTGTTTTAACCCTGCGGCTCATTTACTTCAAATGGCTGAGTCCAACGTCCAAGAGTCATTTTTGCTCAGAAATGTTCATTGGGGATGAATAAACCTGATTGAATATAATTGTTTACAGACCTTTTTAAAGCCAATTTGTATGGTAATAGAGTGTAACTTTATATTATCAGTTAACTCTAGATTTTGTTCAAACTTTATTAAGAGCTGCAGTTTTTTACAAGCTGTTGAGTCAGGCAAGGAAACCATTAACTCTTGGAACACTGATAAATTACCCCCATAATAAAACAATAGTGAACTTTGATTGCATGGCCCATTCATAAAAAGCAATGAAAACAATAACCAAGAGGCGCTACCTCATTTACACTGAACTACAGGGGGGCAAGCCCTGCAATAAAAGTATCAATAATAAATATGAGGTTTATGTGAAGCGAGGTTGCATGTGATACTTAATAAATAAAATGAATATAACCTACTTAAGTGAGCTTTGAGTAATTTGTTAAAGAAAAGGGGACCAAAAGCCTTCAGCTTGAAGTTGAATTGCAAGTGCCATGCTCAGTGGTGGTTGCAGGGCACTGAAGAAGGGGGGCATGTTTTCTCAATGGGAAGTCGAGCACTGCAATAGGAACCCTGCCAAAAAAAGGCTTCACCAAACAAAGAGGCTGGTAGGAAATAATGCTGGTTGAGGCTTGTTGGGCCATCCATGGGCTTCTTTCCAAGCTGCTGTAACCAGCTATAAGTCTTTTTATAGGGACACCCCAGAACAGGGGGCCCCATTGAGGACAGGAACTTTTGCATTTCTGCTTGAATGGGACTTTTGCCAGGGGCTGAGTTCAAAGTGCCCTTCCAGTCATTAGAATTAACTACTTCGTATATTTGATAGGCTGGCAGAGAAGCATGGAACCTGCAGTAATATTCCCTGACTTTTGTCTGTTTTTAAGTCCATTCTACAGGGAAAACACGACAAAAACAGCAAACCATGGGACTCTTTGTGTGAAAACACACACAGGCACACATGCACATTTAATTTCTGGCTCTCAACCATTCCCTCTGCTTTTCCTCTCCATCCTGCAGATCATATCTCATGTCAGTAAGAACAGAAAAAAGTTCAGCCTGATTATTTCTCAATACAAGCACCATGTGTCTGCTGCATTCATATGCCTGTTATTGTGTCTGCAGCTGCTTTTTACTTCACTTTAAGCAAAAAATTCTTTCACTTTTGTCAGTAACTATTGTTTTTGTTAAACAGTTGCAATTAATGTGTGCTTATGCAACATTTATTCTGTTCAAAACAGTTTTATAGCCCATTTTCATTTGATATTTTGTTATGGCATACTCTGTCTATGGCATACTTATCTTGTGAACTCAACAATTCAACCCACTTAGTGTGTTTTGAATGGGAGTCCAACTTTATCCACAAAATCCTTTGAAACCAAACCAAGTCCTTCAGCCTCTTCATATCAGGAGCCCACCATGGTTTTGATCAACAGATGAAAGAAAGTGACCAAAAAGAAAAAAGAAAACATGCTGTAGCTTCACGCTTTGGCAGAAATACACAGTTGCTGCAGTTTTTCTCCGTAGAATGGGCCATTTGCAAAGCAGCTGTATATCTTGCCAGCTATCAGCACTAAGCCAAACTTTCATCCTATCTCTGCTGGTAAGCCACTGTTGGTGGTATCCTGCCAAATGGCACCAAAGGCAAGAGAATCAACAGGACGCCACCTGGTGGTCTTTAACTGCTTTAAAACTCTTGGAGGAACCTGGATGAAGTGAGCATCATTTACTACTTGGGGCAGAGATGGAATCTCTGAAATCAAAATATAACTGAATTAACTGACACAATTGTTTGGCAATACCGAAAACCACATGTAAACTAGACAGTGTAAATCTCACGGCATGGTACTTGGTACTGATTGCTAAATGTAATGTCTTTGTACTCATCTATGTTTTGATTGTAATCTTAAGCATTTCTCTCTCTCTCTCTCTCTCTCTTTGTAATAGATTTTAATTACATTAATTTTGTAATTTAAATGCTACAACTTAATTCCCAAACTACCTATAAAGACCATCAGATAGATGGACAGACCTACAGACAGACAGATCGATAGATAGATAAAAAACTGAACAGTCTATTGTATTCAAAACGAATAATAACGCTTTTGTGTTTGTTTATAAAACTTGTGTCCGTTTTGATGTTTTTCGTACAGCACCAGATGAAGTGAAGATGAAGTGAGTTTTTCACACAACTTCACCTCCTCTGAGTCTCAAATCATTACAGCCTTGTGTGTTTAACAGTGTATTTGGATCAAGATCCACCCATTCAGTTCATTAAAAATAAACCAAATTTTAACTGTGTGCATTCAGATTGTGGATTGTAATGGATGATGTATGTGAGGATGAAGTCATTCTTTGCATAAAGTGTGAGAGAGTTTCACTTCCTACCTTTGGAAGAGTTTGAGTTTAGTATGGCAACTTGATTGATGGTCTTTCTGGTGCACACTGCTTGTGGAATAAGATGTGGTTGTGAGGCCATGCTGTTCTCTGTGCTGTGGAGACCTGCACTAATTAGCACAGTCACCCATTACATTCATGGTATGATAGGGCTGCAGTGTCTCAGTGGCTGTGTGTATGTGAAATGGAGAACTGTGTGTATATTTGTAGATGTAGATGTGAAACCTCACAGGACATAATTTTAAAACCACAGTTGTAGTTTCATAAGACTACTTCGGCAAATGTTTTCACTGACAAGTGAAATACGTGTTTAAGCTTTGCCAGTAAACAACTCAAAGCTGTTCTGTGCAGGAAACAAAACACTATCCCATGAGTTATTGGATTTCATTTTGTTGCTTGAAATTAAGAAATAGAACTATTCACTCCCACCATTAATCAAAGTAACAGTTTCAGATTTTCAAATCTTAACTGTGGGAAGAAGAGAAAAAAAATCAATGTGATCACCAGGAGCCTCAAACAACAACAGACCAATGTGCAGATGGAAAGTGACACATTTTCAGACAAAGCTATAATAAACTTCCAGCATACTTATCACTCACTAGATGAGGCGAGGCCTTAAATACTTTGACCATTCCATTAATTTTATCAGCTTGCTTGCATGATCCATACTGCAGTGATGATATATTTTTTTAAATTATTGGCATATTTGCTTCAATGTAACACTTCTGGAATGTTAGACAGGGCATGTCAGCCCTGAGTAGGCAGCCCTTTTTGCATCTTAGGATGGAAACCTTTTCTGACTACTAGAGAAAGTGTCCACCTCTGAAAGTGTCCAGAGTTTGTCCATACCTTGTGTTAGAGTTGCCTTTATGTAATCATAAAACTCATTCACACCTGTCCTACTTTGCCAGGAGGAGTGCTAATACAAGGTCTGAACAAGACCATAGTGTCTAAGGCCCCGACAAGACCTTGTATCAGCATCTGACCTGACAAATCATGACAATGTGTTAAAAAGTTGTATGATCACATGTCGACAACTCTAATGAGCCTCCTTAGGACACATTTCAGGACACAGTGCTATTTCGGGTGGTCAGGGATGCATTTGTCCACCTTGTCTTGCAGTCTGAAGAGATATCCATCCTGGACTCAAGGATTGGTTTCTGAGATGAGGTCTACTACACCAACGCCATCTTACTGTCTTACTTTTCCATTCATTTCATAATGCATATGCATAATATTTCATGCAAAACAGTCAATAGAAGCAAATCATCATATCAGTATTTAAGGTGTATTGGCTGATTTGTGATGTCAGTGAGTAATGGCAGTGAGTAATTTTGATTATATTAATGGAGAGTGCTGTTTATACTATTTATCAGTCCAAAATGTCATAGGTGTTTTTAGATGGTAACACTGAATACCATGGTAGGTGTTTGAAATCATTTTCATCCTCATCAAACCAGTCACCGAGGTCTCATTATGCATTGGAGCACAGCCATCCTCAAAGACATCTTTTGTATCAGGTTTGACCTTTAATTTGTCACCTATCTGTAGGTGCATAAATTGAATAGATGGTTCCTTCTGTCCTTGTTCCTCTTCGGCTTCTTTTTCTTCTTCCACTTCCTGGGCAATACACCACTCCACCTATCCTTTAGTTATTTGACACGGCAGGAGACGCCAGGCATTTAGGACATTCTTTGTCCTTGGAGAAAGGAGGAGGGAGACAGGGGGTGAGGGTGATGGGGTGCAGGAGGGGAGACAATGTGAGAGGTTTCACTCTGTTCGACTTCAATAAGTGCCCCCCCTCCTAACACTTTCCACACACACACACACACACACACACACACACACACTCCTCGACCATCTCCTAGCTCGCGGAAAGGGCGGAGTTGAGGGCAGCGAGGCAGTGTGGAGATAGAGGAAGGGGGAGAAAAAAGAAAGAAAATGCACCCCACCACCACCATCCGCCCTCTTTCAGAGTTTCATGGAGTGCCAGCATGTTCTGAGCCCCCTTTTTCCCACACGGAGAGAGGAAGAAAAACACTCCTCTTCAAGGACCCCACCTCCCTTCTCTGTGCTTCACTGACTGAATTTGACTTTGGCATCAGGAGCCATTTGGTTGGAATGGTTGTGATTTAATATTATCCCCACCTGCTCTGCTTCACTCCCTTGGGTTTTACTTTATTCTTAATAGATGTGTGCATTCAGCCTTTTCAGTATTGTGTTGTTTCCTTAGTGGTTCTTTATAGCAAATAAGAAAAATCCATCTTTTCTCCATTTGGGTGCTATTGATATTGATATTGTTATTCCTGGCTTCTCATATTTGGTGAGGGAGTTGTTGTTAGAAAACGCTGCTGCATTGTTAAACTCTTAAATATAATTAACATTGAAATGGTGTGAACAGTTTGGGTATGTGTCTATGGTCCTGACATGGCCTATGCATGTTTTGTCTGTTTTCACCTGGCTCTAGGAAACAAACATTTCAAATTTGGTAATCACTGAAAAAAGTGTATTCCAACATTTTCTTTTGGAACTCTCTGGACACAGTACAAATGACAAGAGCTATAACTCTTGAGTGTCAGATATGTTCCATATCCATCTTCTTCTTCTCCTTTCGGCTGCTCCCCTCAGGCGTCGCCACAGCGAAATACCAATGATTCGCATGTTTGATCTG
>JAQQAE010007664.1:0-15713 GCA_029823295.1 Pseudamia nigra | reverse complement strand
CTTTAAATGGTGACAGGTGTGTGCTGACTCCAATTTAACATGAGTTTGAATGGAACTGGTTAAATCCAAACACAGCCGCATCCCCAGTTATAAGATGGTGTGCACACTTGTGCAACCTCATTATCTCAGCTATTTATTTTTAACTCACCTCCCTGAAAGATTTCAGTTTGTTTTTAAATTGTGTTGTAGAGGTTATAGGTCACATTAAAGGTGGAAAAAGTTGTGAAATTATTTATTCTGGTGTCACCTTTTTACATCACAAAAACCTGGCATTTGTACAGCGGTGTGTAGACTTTTGAGATCCACTGTATGTCAAAAGTTGACAGGATGGAGATCTGAAAGTGATCAGTTAGCACGCCCGGTTTCAAGTAAATCCGTGCAGACCAGTGCCCAAGGACCAGGACTGTGTGATGTTGGTGCAGAAATAATTTTAAGTTGTAATACCTCTGGCATCCACTGGGGCACCGTCCATTCAGCTCCAAGAAACCCTAATCCTTATGAAGTTATACTGGACTTCCCCCCAAAATACTGAGTGAATCATTTTTTTAGTCATTATGGTCTGCAGCATTATATTTGGACCCTCTACTAAGCATTCTGGTAGTACATCTTTACATTATGAAAGATAGTCTTATAAATCCTTGCCTTCCAGTGCTTTGATTGGCAGGTCTGTTTGACAAGTCAACTAGCCTGCAGAGTCAGACCGAGCTGGACATTTGTAGCTTCTGTTTGTTAACCAGAACATTATTTTTCTTAACAAATACTTGACTGTAGTTGTGATTCAGTGATTACACTAACCACATGGCAATATGACTTGGTTAAGCATTGCTTGATGAAGTTTTACTGAGTCAGTAAACTAGAGTTTAGCATTAAGAACCCCTGACAAGCAGTGCTCCTACAGCTCGACCACTACTTGTCCAAATATGGTTATATCCTGTTTTTAGCTCCAATATTTTCTACCAAATCAACTGGCCTCAAAATGGCAGTTCAGAAACCAATGATGCCATGTTTACTCTCCCCATTAATATAAAAAAGGATATAGCCCCATGGGAAAATGGTGTAATTGAAACAAGAAATAAAAACAATATAAAAAACTTGACAATAATCTAAAGGATGCAACCGGATAGGAAGATAAAACAAGATTAAAACACCCCCAAAAATAAGTGTTATAACAGTGGAAAAGTCAGTCAGTTGTATTTATTTGTGCAAGTTAACATTTAGTGATTTGGTGTTGCACTATATTTCTGTTCATAGCTGACATCTAATTTATTTTAATATTTTGGCAGTGGAAGAGTGAGTAATAATGTAGGGATTATAACAATTCATGGTGGATTTTTGTGAATTGTCCTGAATAGACATATAATTGATTTGGTGTGTGTGTTTTGGGCTGAAAATGTTTGAGAACCACTGCATTATTATTATCTTTACTTTTAATTCAGTTCATGGTAGGTCTCTTAAGAACAAACACTCATCTGCCCCACAGATGTTTTTAAAATCCCCTGAAGCACCAATTTCACTTTGTTTGTAATAAAGATGATCTAAGACACTGATTAAAAAAAACAAAAGACTGCAAAAAACACATGTTTGTAGAATAAACGTTTTACTGAGAATTTCAACAGAGTTTCATATACAAAAGGGTCAGAGAAAACATCTCAACAATAGTTTGTCATCTTATAAATTAAGCTTTGTTTTAAAGAAATATACAGTTGCATGAACATTATGTATTTATGGAATAAAGTGGAAATGATCACAAGTACAAGTGTGTGAGCAGTATTTTGAATGGCTTCATACTGGCAACATAAATAACAGAAAATTTACAGCACATAGTGTCGGTGCATTATGTGTCAGTACCAAATGATTTGTTTTGTTGACAAATAAAACCTCCAGAAAATGAGTGTAACATGGAAAGAACTTCTGAAAATAAAAAAGCAGGTCTTATGCCTACTGCATGATGCAAAACAAAAAATGTACCAGTGATGTCTGAATCTCAACAGTACACATTTCTATATATTTGGTTGTTCCATTTTCTTCCCTTTCTGCATTTGTACACTCTTTGTACAACCTCGATTCCATAAAAGTTCATCCAGCTGTCAAGATACAAAACTTACTCTGACATGTTCATTGTGAACAATATGATGCAATGTATGTTATGCTTTGTGCTGTCAGTCTGGGCCTGTGACATGTTCCTAAAAAGGTCGAAGGGGCTTCAGGCCCAAAAATGAGTTAAAAATCATTAACAAAAAGAGATTTCAAGCAGGTGATGTAAAAAAGTGATTTCACATATGATTTAGAGCAAAAGGAGCATCCAAGAAGAGGTCTAGTCCTTCACGAACAAAAATCCAAGACAAAGAATCAGCACTTTTAATAAATGCATGAAAGACTTTTGATGATGCATCGAAAAGATTTTAACTTATTTTCAGCCCCAAAATTGCCCCTGGTTGATCTTTTTTAGAACATGTTGCAGACCCAAATTTGAAGAATGGCTGTATGTTTTCCAATAAGAAAAAGAAATTTATAATAGTGCTGCAATAGTTTTGAGTTAGCATTTTTCTACCTGGCTGAGACTTTTTGGAATTGGGGTTGAAGTAAAGCCTCTCCTCTTCTTTAAACTCCAGTATGCTATTTAGTTTTGCATGGCTTTTATTTTATCAAGTCTATATACTTTCTTGACTTTGGTTTCACTTTTTCACCTGTTTTGAGAGCTGGCTTTTTTAAGCCAGGTCCTACAAGTTGTACCTTAGCAGATAGTAGCATGCTCTAATCCGGATGTACGGCGTTATGCTGCAGCTGTAGGTATATGCCATGACCAACTCATCCTGGAAGGTGTATTAAGCCTTTGTGATGATGTCACAAGCTTTATTAGCAAGAGTGATATAAGCTGGAATAAGAAAAGTTAAATTTTCTTTATTTCTCTGTTTGCTGTGTAATATCATACCATATACACACATACACACCTGCCACATACACACAGTTAATCATTAAGCATGCCAACTCATCACCCAGGGCAAAGTTCGATACCAACATGTTTATTGTCACACTGTATAAATACTCGTGTTCCTCCTGTAATAAATCTGAAGAGAAGTGATTAAGATACCCACTTGTTCAGAATGATTATTTCTCTTCCCTCAGAGCCACAGACAGGGCCTGCACCCACCATAACTTATGTCTTTACGTAAACAGGGGAAAAGTTATTAAGTTATTCCATAAACCTCGAGGAATACCAATAAATTCTCGGATGTAACATTAGATGCTTTGCTCTGCATCCTGAACATGCAAAGTGTGGCATTTCTCAAAGCAGACAGACAGTGAGACAACAGAATGACAATAAAGCCCCGCCCCCTGCTCACTTCCAGGTAAAGGGAACTAACTTCAGAACAAGTTTACATTTCACAAAGTGGTGAGAGATTGATTTTTTTGGATCCCAGTTGATTATTTACACATATAATATTTGTCAATTTAAAAAGATAACTTCAAGTCAAGGAGGTCAGTTTGTCATAAATTGCTTGAGTATAAGACTTAAAAAGGCTGCAACATGAAAATTGTATAGGTGACATTGTCATGACTTACAGTAGTAGAGCTATAATGATGTCCACCTGTTTCACTACATTATTCTCAAAGAGCTAACTGATATTTTACTATTTCTGTAGTCCTTTCTTGACTTGTAAAATTGTCTTCCAAATTGGCATACAAACATGCTGTATGTGTAGGCAGTAACTTGATTCAAATGAAATTAAACAAATCTGATGTCTTTTAGAGACTGTAGTACAGTAAGTAGGGGTTTGTGGTGCAGCTGTTAACACCCCTAACTTAATAACCTGTCTGAGATCCTTGTCAATGTCTAAGGTTATTTCTCTGTGTCAAATACTGTCACAGCTAGGGGTTACAATAGAGTAAATTGTACACTCTGTGTGTCAGGTACCCATGTCCCATAAGCTGAAATTCCAAAGGATTTGACAATAGAGCTGAATTTAATGTTCTAAGAGTGAGAATGTAAGAAAACTGCAGCATCTGTTGGAAAAAACCCCACTAAAGATCCTCATACATTTCTCTGAAATGAAATAAAATTATATTTTGCACAGTATACATTCTGGTAGCATAAAATTCCCTGTTAGTTGCTACTAGTTGGTTCAATAACATCACAATCATTTTTAAGAGCTTTGGTGTGAGTATTGTTCAGTCCCAACCAAAATCATGGCTGGTCATTTGGTAGAACTTGAGATTGAAGGGTCTGTAGAAGTCTCTGAGTCTGAGCAGGGCCTCGGATGGGATTTGGGGATGGGGCCTGCCCTTTGACTTCCCCAAGCAACGTGGCCTGCTGCTCCCCTCAGGCTTCTTCAGGCAGGGGAATCCTTTGGTCTGGTTGAAGTAGAAGTGCTTGTCTGTCACCACACGTTTCAGCCCAAGGAAGTCCTGGACCCGGCCCATCTCGCCCGCCGGGTCGGTCACTAGGCGCTCACCACTGACAAAAAGGATGCGTGACAGCGGGAAGTATCGCAGCCAGTTCTCGAGATGCTTGGCGTAGATGCCGATGCGTACGGCGCTCCAAGATGTGTCGATGAGGCCTGTGGTGGCGTTACGGAACGCCAGATTCTGGAAGGACGGAAGCCCAGGGGATTTGGTCAGGGTCTGAGTGTAATCGGAAACAGCCCGGGTTACAGGGTCCCGAACAACCACGATGAGCTTAGTGTGGGAGCTCATGGAGAAGACACGACGAGGAGCTTCTTTGGTGATGAAGTAACTGGGGGTCTTCTCCATGGTGATCTGACCCTCCAGTGTGCGAGGCATCAGGTTCCTGAAAAAAATAGAACATGACACGAGCAGAGGGAAAAGCTATTAATAAATCTCTAGTCCATGTGAATCACCTCCAACATATGCTCAATACTACAAAAACAACATTTACAGTATATATTAGAAAAAAAGAATACATTTCCTCAATATTCTCATAACATTCCTTTGATGATTCCTTGGCTGCCTTGAAGGCTTTTGGATTTGGCTTTGTAATTAGTGGGCTAAATCTGTGATTAGAGGTAGATAAACATGACATTAGCTGCTGGCAGTGATGGAGTGACCCTGTCAGTGCAGACTTGGGAGGGAGTCTTTGAGCGGCTACTGTAGGAAAACCACAAGGCTATATTAACCTCAGAAAAGTAATTTCCTCTCATCCACTGTCTCCTCCTAAAAAGACTCATAACAGCCTGCTTCATCTCGCTGTGTTGCTCAGTGTCAGGAGAGAGTCCCACTGGAGTGAAATCAGAGCTGCCTGACTGTCGTACAGTACCAACGCTTACTCTTAATGTCTCTGTGTGGGACAATTGAGTGTTACTGCCAGAACTTGCTTTTTGGACATGGCATTAGAAAAACCACAAAATGCAAATCATTTTAAAATGCTACAAATAAACTGTCTGATTATTTAATAGTCATATGCTGTGAAAATGCTTTTTGATTGGCATTTGAAGTTTATACAAAGTCTTTAGCATAAAATAAAACCTGTGAATATCATCCTTGAGAAGGCATCACAAGATGAATACTGGACAAATTTTCAGTCTAATTTCAGTTTTATTCAGTGAAAGAGTGGTGGTATGTGCTATATTTGAAAAAGAAGTCAGTTCTTCTGTGGGTTAGTAACATTGACCATGGTCATGTTTGTTTCCCTAATTTCCCTTATAGCTTACTGTTTCCTAATGAAACTAGTATGCTTTAAAATGCTCTTTTAAAAACCTGGCAGGCACAATCATAGAGATCAAAATGTAAGTCTTAAGGGTCCCATATTGTGATGCCTGTAGTGTTAAACTTGTCACAGAAAATGTCCACCCCCGTGCCGACCTTTCTGTGTAGAGTTCGGATGTTTGCAGGTTCTCTCCGGATACAACCAAAAACCTGCACTTTGGTCACCCTAAATTCCCCACATATATGAATATGAGTGTGAATGGTTGTCTATCTGTATGTTTCAGCCCTGTGATAAACTGGAGACTCATCCACGGTGTACCCTGTCTTTGCCCTAAGTCAGCTGTGATAGGCTCCAGCCTGAATGAATGAATAAAATCAGGTTAAAGCTGTATTTTTCTTTTTACATAGCATTCACAATGCTTCCATCATGTTCCATCTTTTACTAAGTGTTTAAGACCACAAATCAACATCTGGTGTCATCAAACTCTCACTTAGGAAATAAAGAAAGAACGTTTTAAGATCAGGGGGTTTCCTGTATAGAGAAATGTGAGCCAAATGTTTTGCCACCCCCAGCTCTTGACGAAACTGGGAGAAAAATGGAGTCTTAATGGAAAACACTCAGTGAATTCGAGTTCAAGTTGTAATTGCATTCGAGGCATGACTCAGATGATTTTCTCCCAAAATAAAGATTACGTTGCTCATGTAGAAGCAAGGCTTTTGAAGTTGACCCAAAAAATGTTGCTGTCTGAACTGTTGGTGCGGAAATACATAATGAGAAAAAATAGAACTGTTAAGCAGAATATTTTTAAATTTTTAAAAAATTGTATCTGCTTCAGTCAATTTCATACTGAAAATGATCAGAGCTAGATTTAGTAAAAAATTTTATTATGATATTTCCTGGTTTTGACAGATTTTACTTATAAACTACCTGATATTTGGTGTCAGGCAGTTTAACATTGTTTCTATTTTCTTAACTTGTGAAATTGACTTTTGATAAATGTACCATATTTATAAATGATTCCTATTTTGTTTATTTACTTGATTAAATTGGTTTAGTTTCTCTGTTTTGACACTTTTTTGTTCATTTCTTATTAATTTTGTCCATTTGCTTCATATTTTGTTCATTTTTGTTCATTTTCTTGATCTTTTTCTTCAGTTTGCTGCTGACTTTTTTCATTTTTGTGCTTTCGTGATTATTCTGTGCATTTTTTTGTTGCAGAACTACAGTTAATTAGCAACTTATAAGACTAATCTGTTAATTTTAAACTTTCTGTCAGAGGTTCTGTTGGTTGGCTTCTTCTTGAGGCTTTAGCCTCAAATTGTGAAGAACCTAGATATAATCTTGGATTATGATCATGATCTTGGATTATGATTGGCGCTATACTAATATAATGTAGTGTTATTAATTTGAATTTATTTGCTTAATATTAATGCCATCAAATGGAACAATCCAAAAACCAAACCAAAAACAAATAACAACAGATTAACATAAGCCAAAAATTTCATGTCCTTTTTAACTCCTTTTTTATAAGCCAGGCAAGTCATAATCAACTAAAATTTTCCATGCATGTCACCAAAAACTAGGATTATCTAACATTTTGTAGAATATATTGCTTGTAACAGACTCATTAGTAATGAAAAATAAGGCAAACACATCCTCTAAAAAACAGCCATGTGTTCTTGTTCCATCCTGTTATTGCCCTTGGTAATGTTACTGTTACCATCAGTAATTTAAGTGCTGTAGGCACACTTTAAGAAGCCAACCAAGCTTCCTTCCTTCCTTCCCTCTTCCCCCATCTTCACTCCTTCTTTGGTGAATGACTCAGAGGCTGAAAAGACGTTCAGAAAGTTCAACAAACCCTGATCAAAGCCCACGTTTGACTGAGTGTTCCTCTAAATTGCCAGAGTGGATTGTATATAAAATGTGGGAAACAGGAGGGAAAAGGAAAACCAATTTTTCTTGTGTCGTTTATTTTGCTCAGATGCTACTGTAACGGGAATATGGAATCTAATAACCTCTGCTGTGAAACACACTCTGCCAATTTTCCACTCTAAAAAAAAGCAGGTTGAAAAGAGGAATCTCAGGCTGAGTCTGTGTCGTAGGAGTTCTGACGTGGGTAGTACTCAAGTACATTTACTACTTTACATAAAGTATTACAAGAAGTAGATGTTTTCATTTCTTACATTATTATTTGCTGTTATGTTGTCAGCAACAAAACAGTGAAAATTTTTTTTAAAAATCGACAATTGAGCAAAAATGACCCAAATAATCAAGTAAATTAACAAATATGAATGATATTACCAACAAATCTGAACAAAACAATAAACAAAATGAGCTATAAAATGAGCAAACATTTAACAAATATTTATTTAATTGTGTAATTGTGATTGTGTAAAAATCGAATGTGTTTCTGAAATAAAATTTTTAGGACTTATTACTGACAATTCCTAAAATTGGAAACCCTACATCAGACATGTACAACCAAGGTAGCAAGCATTGCAATAATTAATTAAAAGCTGTGAGAGTTATAAATAATGTTGGGTATCTTGATCACCCAAATTCCTTACTCCTCCATTCTAAGCTGTTAAAACTGCCAGATTTAGTGAAATTTTATATTGCTCAATTATTTTTCAAAGCAAACAACAGAACATTACCAAGAAAAATTCAAATATTATTTAAAGAGAGCAAGGGAAATGGGAATCTTACAATCCCAGCAGTTAGAACAACCAGAAGTATGTGTGTGTCTGTGT
Organism: Pseudamia nigra; assembly: GCA_029823295.1. Classification (NCBI taxonomy): domain Eukaryota; kingdom Metazoa; phylum Chordata; class Actinopteri; order Kurtiformes; family Apogonidae; genus Pseudamia; species Pseudamia nigra. The sequence continues at coordinate 7,298 of JAQQAE010007664.1, read as the reverse complement.
GTGGGGTCAAAGAGTGGAATAGGTTGGGGACACAGCTCAAGCCATGTCCAAATATTCCATGTTTTAAGTCACTGTATAAAAGTATGATCTTACTGCAATATTCTAAATTAAATTGAAGGATAAGTGATGATTTATAAATAACAAATTAAAGACTGAATCGAATGGTACTCACTTAAGGTCGTGATGGTGTAACATTGTTGTTACAATATTATTTGTGTTAGTGTCTGTCTGTGTAGTCATGAGGTCTCAGCCTCAAATTGTGAAGCGCCTAGAGATAATCAGTGATTATGATTGGCGCTATACAAATTGAATAGAATAGAATTGAGAATTGAATTGAATGATTGTCACTTTGATATATTAAAATAAGAAGTTGAAAGTGAATTTAGATTTTTGGAGTGGGAGTTAATAAGACTTGCTTCTTCCCCCTCCCTTTTAAGCATCAGGTTGGAGATTCCTGTATTATTATACATTTATTATGTTCTGTTTGCTTTTTTCACAAATTATTATCATTTTGCTATTATTTTATATATTGTATAGATGTTGTTTTTTAACCACACTTTTTGCTTGAAATATTAAATAATAGAAAAATAGTTAATTTGTCCATTTATGTTAAATCTGAATCAATTTTAATCTGCCTCTTTATTCCTGTATCCTGAACAATAAATTAGGTGATATACTACATAAGATCAGGATGTGCTAGCATCAGTCCTTCCCAGAGAGATTGTTGTCTGTGAGACACGATGGTCACATGGAAATTAAAGTCAACAGACAAACACAGGTGAAAACATAAACCCTGGCACTCCTTGGCAGATGCAGCAATAACTAAAACCAATACAAGCATTAAACAAAGAGCAAAAATGATTATACAATCATGTAAATTAACAAAATGATCAAAACAGTCACGTAAATCAACAAAATGAACAAAGAAAACAACAAAATGAGCAAAAGAAACTTAAGTAGAGTTACAGTAATTAAATTAACACAAATGAACCAAAGAACTAAAAAAAAACTGAACCAAAAAATTAACAAAATAAGAAAAAAATGAGCAAAAATAATACAAATGATCAAAAATAATTAAGTAAATGAACAGAAATGAACATAATCAGCCAAAAAATAAGCAAAACCAAACAAAAACAATCAAGTAAATAAACAAAATGAAAAAATGAATAAGTCGGTATTAACAAAAATCGACAATATCACAGTGACCAAAACAATCATGTGCATAAATTGAATTGAACAAAATGATCACAAAAATCAACAAATTGAATAAATCAACTAACTAAATGACCAAAATTATAAAATGTTCAAAAACAATCAAGTAAATTCACAAAAATGAACATATAACCAACAAAATTGAAGAAATGTTTGACAGTTTCTGGATTTCCTTGGTTGTCGATCTTCAATGACAACAAGTACAGTAATATTCACTTTACTGTACCTTATTTCTACCTGTAGAAAGAACCTGGCCCATTGTGGATATCAGACTATAAATAACATGTAATGAAGTTACTCACTACTTGAGTCGTTTTTTATGAAATGCTCTTTTACTCCAGTGATTATTTATATGAATAATTTTAAATGAGTCATGATTATCGTGAATCAACAATACTTTTGTTCTTCAGTGCTGTTTTTGTATACTCTGCACTGTACAAAAATCTGACTGAGGAATGCCAGTGTTGCAATGGTGAAAGCTGCCTGTGCCAGTTCCAAAGCCCTCCCCCACCCACACACACACACACACACACACACACACACACACACACACACACACACACACACACACACACACTGTGCAGACATGTGATGATAGTTGGTGATTGGTCTTTGTTGTTGGGCTTACAGGGCTCTGAGTGTGGTGGTGGTGGTGGGGATGGAGCTGACTTCATTCGCTTCCAACACCCACTCCTCTCCAAAGTCTGACTTGTCCCCTGGCATGAAGCTCAGAGGGTGTAACACCAAATACCCCACTGATGGTATGAGTGAAAATATGTCTTACAGGGCTGCATGGGGCAATACAATAATGAGACACACACAGCACATTCCTTGGGGAGAGTAGTTTAAGAAAGTAATGCAGTAAAGTCGCAATTGTCATCCTTGGATTGTGATTACATTGTATATGTAACAATGATGATTTATGGTAGTAAACTTACATTGTATTCATGTTATTCATTTAGATTTAATGTTGTGAAAGCCAGTGTTTTTTGCATCACCTTTTGTCACTGATGTGATTTTTTTTTTGTCTTTTCCCATCTTTATCTTTTTTCTTGGCATTGCATATTTTGCATTTGGCATTACTTAATCTGTTACATCCCATTTCTGGGAGAGTCACACCATAGATTTTAATTGAAACAGTGAAGAAAACCTACCATTCCACGGCTTAGGTGGTGTACACTGTGCAAAATCAGACATGATTTTCACCCAATTTGCTGCCGTGGCACGATTCGAACTAGAGATTGTGCATCGCATTCCCCACTGTTTTATGAGGGGACCGAATGTTTGGAGTGTCAAATAGTGTATCATATGAGTTTCAGACATGTTGATTTCCTTCTGGTCACTGTGCATTTTTCAGCTTTTCCGCTCACTGCACCTGTGCAGCAACAGCACAGAAGCAGAAAACAGCAAGTGAAATCAAGAAGAAAGCAATAAACATCACAGAAATATCTAATACTAGAGCTATTAAGTTAAATTTGGTGAGCAGATGTGGGCATATAAATGTAGTAATAGTAGTGCCCGTATCTGGGTGTGTGCCTGCCTGTGCGTGCCAGAGAGAGAGAGTGGCAGCACAAGGTATTGCTCTGAAAGAGAAGAGAGAAAAGAAAAAAAAAAACAGGAAATAAGTGGAAGCTACAGATACAGTATTTCTGCCCAGTATTGATTGATAAAGAAGATTTGTGGTTGTCTGATCTCACTTTGCACTGTACTATGTTGCAACTGTATGTTGACATTGAAAAACACAATGTACGCTTAATTTGCATGCATTTGCAACCAAAACAGTCACACAGTATACCTTCAAGGTACTACAACTTCAAAAATCGCACAGTGTATTCCAGCCTTAAGTGTTTTGCCGACTGCCTAAGGTAATGAGTAACGACTGCATATTTTATGATGTAACTAAAGATGTTATACTTTAGCCAGAGTAACCATGAAGTCACCCACTGGTTTCAGAACTGCTGTTTTGATGGCAATCAGGTGGTCACTACCTGGATAAGATTTTGCAGCCAAATACAGGACATGACAATATTTGGACGAATGGTATCTGAGCAACAGGAGCACTATGTTTTGCATTTTTATGGGTGCGCTAATATTGAATGCTTGCTTACTAACTTACTAACTCAGTAAAACTTCAACAGACATTGACAGTCATGCTGTGGTGTTGGTAGTGTAACTACGGTTGAGCTGTCTGCCCAACCCTAATCCTAATCTGGCATTTTCGGATATATTTTTCTAATTCATTCTGTATTTTGTGTTCTGTTGTTTTTGTCATTTTCATCTTGTTTTTGTCTTTTTTCTCTTTTAAGACCTCTTTGTTTTATGTCACTTTTCTTTATTATTTTGGACTGTGTTTTGTTTTTTTCTTTTTTCATTTTTGTCTTTTATGTATTTATGTATCTTTCATGCAGTTTTTGTCTTGTCATTTTTATTTTCATTTATCATTTGCATTGTTTTTTTTACTTTTTGTATCTTGTTTTGTTTAGTGTTTTTTATCATTTGTGCCTTATACCTTATCATCATCTTCTGACTTTTAAGTCATTTTTCTTTATTGGCCTTCTTACATCATTTTCTTCTTTTGGCCCATTTATCTTTTTTTTTGTGTATTTTGCATCTTGTTTTTTGTCTTATAACACCTTTTTACCAGCAAAATAAAACTGATAATAACCATCTGGTTTCTTGAATTTTCACTTGGGACCAAAATTAGTAGTTGAACTTGGGAAAAAAAAAGATAATTACTGATATTGACTTGTAGGAAGGTTTACTTTGTAAGAATATTTTGGCCGCATCCCCCAGCTCTATAACACACTGAGACTTTTTTCAATGGGAATATGAGGTCGATGCAGAAGCTACAACCTCTCATTCTAAAGCCAAGATTCTGACTGTGGCTTTTTTGTTCGCCACATGACGTGAGTCGTAATACAATTTTTATGATTCTGAAGCTAAATTTCTTGTGAACATACAGGGAAAGTTTAAATGGAAATTCCACCCTCAGATCCTCAGTCTTTATACATAATTGCATGTATTAATGTCCCCACTTCTCAACCTTCTACCTGTGTTTTCCTACATTTCCCAGGGTGACTCATCAAAGCCACAGAGAAAAATGCCCAAGCAATTAGACCAATATTTCCATCCTTTAATCTACATATTTTTGGGTTGGGATGCATTCAGGTCCATTAATAACACTAGTGGTGGAGTCGGCTTCTTTTACCACGATGTCTCCCAGTATGACTCTTCAACGCTGCTGCAAAACAAATACCTCCTCTCTACAGGGACTGAAATAATACAGGATGGATACACTCATTGATATATAATGTGGCCAAATTTTTGTATTTCAAAAGAAGTATTGTTTAAAAATGCACTTTGAGACAAGTAATCACTTCATTTTAAATATTGTTTTTTTTCTTTCTTTTTTTTTTTTTTTTTAGGAGGGTTTGATTTGTTTAGTGTATAACCTAAATACAGGGGTCAGCAACCTGTGGCTCTTTAGCCCCTCTAAGGTAGCTCAGTGGTACAGAAAATCAAAATGAATAAAAATCAACCAAACAAATAACAAAATTATGTTCAAAAATATAATGAAACTGAGCCACCACACACAAAATGAACAAAATAATTAGGAAAGTTATCAAAAATGAAACAAAATGTCAATACAATTCACAAATTTGAACAAAACAGTCACACAAATAACAAAAATAAGAAAAAAATGACCACGATTAAGAAATGAAAAAAAAAGCAAAATAATCTGCAAAATGAGCAACATTGAACAAAGTATCTAAGTTAAGTTGAGAAGAAGAGAACAAAAACAAATAAAATAATAATCAAATTGATTTTAAGGTTATTTTAATGTCATATGCCATCATAATGACATTGAGAATTCTGAATTTGTCACTGCAGATACGACAGTACTACAACAAAATGTAAAAAACGCAGCCCTTCAAGGGTGTCCACCTAAAAACAGTATTATTAAAAACAATAAATAAAAACTAATTTAATAAATAAAAAAAGTAAAAAGGTAAAAAAGCTTGAAATGGACAAAAAAAGCCCCCCCCAAAACAAACAAAAAAACTCCAACTAAACTAGAAATAAATTAATAATGAACAAAATTGATATAGTAAAACAACAAAAATCAATTATCATAATGAACAAAATGAGAAAAGAAAACAAATCCTAAACAAAATTACCAAGTGAGGATAACAATAACAAAATAATCAGAAAAATTCGCAAAGCTGAAGAAAATAGTTGAATACATTATAAAATTTAAAAATTAATACGCACACATGAACAAATTAAGTGATAAAAATAGCAAAAATAAAGAAAATAATCAGCAAAATGAAAAATTTAATCATGAAATTAAGCAAAAAAACCCTCAACAGATTGAGCAAAAATGATCAAAACAGTCAAAAAAGTTAACAAAAATGGACAAAATAAGCAACAAAAATTGAACAAAAAGACAACATATGCAAGAAAAGAAGTAAAAGTGAAAAGTAAGCACCAACAGGTAAAAAACTAACAATAATAATGTAACTTTAAAAAATGAAGGAAATAACAACGAACAAAAACAATCAAATTAATCAAGTAAATAAACAGTAATGACTAAATTTTTGTTTGAAGTCAATATATTACACCAATGAATTCCATGTTATGAAGTTATTCACTACTTGAAGAGTTTTCTATGAGATAGCTTTTTACTCTTACTCCAGTACTTTTGTTTATAAGCACTTGTACTTGTACGTGAGTCATAATTACAAAGTAAAAATACTGTTTCAGTTTAAAAATAATGTTGACATCACCCACTGGTTCCTAAACTGCTGCAGTGAGGCCAATCAGGTTGTTTCCTTTTTGCAGCCAAAAACCGGACGTGACCATATTTGTATGATTTGGGACGGAGCTACAGAAATGCAGTCTTTCAGGAAGTCTTATGGGGAAACTAATGTTAAAACTAGCTCACTGACAGTGAGTGCAACCACTGAATGACAACTACAATATGCTTAAATAAATAAATAGAGCCCAGTGAAAATCCAACTTGGTTTGACCGACAGGCAAGAAGAGCTGTCATACAGACCTGTCAATCAAACCACAGCACAGCTGACATTTGCTATTTATTTTAAAAACAGAGCAAATATTTCAAGAGGGGCCACCAGATCACTCATTAGAGGGTCCAAATAAAATGTTCCAATTCCAGTGTAACTTTATGGGAGTCAGGGCTTTTTGGAGTCAAATGAACAGTGCCCTAGTGGCTGCCTGTGTAATTACAACTAGGTTATTTCTGCATCAGCCTCACAGCAAGAGCCCTGGTCCTTGTCCACTACCATAAACACAAACTGTTCCATTATTTTCAAATGGACAAAATAAGCACTAAATCTTTTCAGCATTTCATCAATTTTAGCCTTGCATCATCATTTACACTGTATACTGTATGTCTTACGGCATCTTGTTTCATTATTGTTTGCATGCATTGTTGCCATCTTTTCCATTGTTTATTGTGTTTTTGAGTTGTTTTCATTTTGTCTCAGCTTTGACAATGTTTCCATCTTGATTTTTGCTGTCGTTGTTTATGTTGGTTTCAGTTGTCCATCTTTTTAGTTTCATCTTGTTACCTTTTGCTTTGTGTTGTTGCAGTTTGCATGTCTCTTACAATGTTGTTATGTTTCATTTTCACTTTCCTACATCTTGTTTGTTTGCATTGTTGCTGTCTTTTAGGTCAGTTGTTGTGTTTACACAATTTTTATCTTGTTATATTTTGTTTCATTGTTTTCATATCGTTTCAGTTTTTAAACTGTTTTCATCTTGATTGCATTGTTATTTATGTTGGGTTCAGTTTGTTGTTTTTTTTTGTTTTATCCTGTTACATTTTGTTTTTGTGTTTTTTCTTACCATGTTTTTGTCATGTAGCAGATTCATCTTGCTACACCTTGTTTTTGACTCATTTAAGCATTTTCAGCTTTTATATTGTTTTCATCATCCATCCATTTTCTACCCCTTAATCCTCCTGGGGGGGGGGGGGTGCTGGTGCCTATCCAAGCTGACTTGAGTGAAGGCAGGGTACCCCCGGGATGAGTGGCCAGTTCATCACAGGGCTGACACATAGA
>JAQQAE010007663.1:0-15713 GCA_029823295.1 Pseudamia nigra | reverse complement strand
GGAGGAAGTCGCGACGCATGTGCTCTCTGTCGGAGGACTTGCAAACAATTTTACTTGCAATCCGATTTTTTTTTTTTTTACAATATTACCACCTGTAGGTTAAATAACCTGCTAGACCACTAAGGTATTTTTGTTTTTTTTATGAAGTACTCTTACTCTTACTCAAATATTTATTTTAGGACTACTAGAATGACAATGTACCAGGACTTTCAGGAGTAATGTATCTGTTTACTGTGCGCTCCACCGGTTAACCGTCGTTGACTGTGTTTTGTTTTGAACTCTTTACCCTCTGAACCCGCGCACGTAGGCCCGAGCGCGTACGTTCAAACTGACCAATCAGAAGGCAGCAGAGCTCAGAGGAATGAAAGCAGAGACTGGACCACGCCCGACCTGGAATCAGCCTCCTCACATCGCTGCAGGTGAGAAACAGAGACAGTTCACAAACGTTCAAGCACAATTACACCAGAAATGTGGAGAGATTTGTGTAGAAATGATACCATGTGTGCTTTTGTACTCGCATTAATCCGCCCCGCCAATAAAACGCTTTGATTTACTCAACTATGGTATTCATTTTTGATCACTTCCTTCACAATTTTGTTCATTTTCTTGTCTATTTCTGATGTTTTTGATTATTTCGTCAATTGTTTTGTTCAATTCTGTTCATTATGTTGTTTAATTTGTTAATTTCTGTTCATTATGATGCGTATTTTGTTCATTTTCTTGACCATTTCCATTTGTGATTATTTTGTTGCTTATTTTGTTCATTTTCTTGACTATTTCCGTTGTTTTTGCTCATTTTGTTTCATTTTGTTCATCATGTTGGTTCTTTTGTTCATGCTCCTGAAAATTTTGCCTGTTTTTGTGCATTTTGTTAATTATTTGTCCAATTGTGTTCATGATGTTGCTTATTTTGTTCATTTTTTTTCAATTACTTTAGACAATTCTGTTCATTTTCTTGATTATTTTCCTTATTTCTTTTCTTTTTGTCAATAATTTTGTTCAGTGTTGTTCATCATGTTGCTGATTTTGTTCATGACTATTTTCCCTTTATTAGTACATTTTGTTATTTATTTTGTCAAAATTTTTTGGATTATGTTGCTTATTTTGTTCACTCTCTATTTTGTTCACTAATATTTTTCTAATTTCGGTTATTTTGTCAATTATTATGACCAATTTTCTCCATTTTCTTGACTATCTCTTTTGTTTTATTTTGTTACTTTTTTGCTTCTTGATTATTTTGTCTGTTTTCTGGATAATTTTCTTCATTTTGATTGATTTTCTTACTTTTTTATGATCTTACTTATTATTTTACTTATCTTACTTTTCATTTTACAGCTAATAAAGTTCATTTATACTTTTTGTTGCTTATTTTGTTTCGTTTCTTGATTATTTTATTCAGTTTCGTTCATTATATTACTTGTTTTTTCAATTTTTTTTTCAATTTTGTGGAATATTTTGTTAATTGTACTTCTTACTGAGTTCACCTTTGCTCTTTTCACTGATTATTTTGTTCGTTTCTGTTCATTTTGTGGATTATTTTGTTTATCTTGTCACCTGTTCTCTTCATCTTTGCTGGTTATTGATGATTTTGTTCATTTTGCAGATTATTTTGTTCATTCTGTTCAACGTTGCTTGTGATGCTGATTACTTTTTTTATGTTGTGGATTATTTTCTTCATTTCTGTTCATTTTGTGGACTATTCTGTTCATTTTGAAGCTATACGGTGCTTTCACTTGTTATTGTTGTCTTTTCTTCATTTTGTGGATTATTTTGCTCATTTTCTCATTTATGTTTCCCTCTTTATACAGATTATACACAAAAAGCCCAAACTGAAGCATTGGCACATTCCAACAGCATGAAACTGAATGGTTTCAAGTAGGGGTGCTGCTACAAATTTGGGGTAAGACATCTTTACATTTCATAATTATTTTCTTAATTTTTGTTCATTTATCTTCATTATTAGGTATATGTTTCTTTATTTCCTTGCTCATTTTTGCTAATTTTGCTAATTTAATATTTTTTCTTGATAATATTTGTTCTTTTTTTTCGCCTTCTTGATCATTTTGCCCAGTTTTTCCTCATTTGTCTGGTTATTACAGGTTGGTTAGTTTGTTGATTGTTGTACAGTGTCATACATTTTTGTTGATTTTCTTAAATATTTTATTTATTTCCACCAATAGTCTTAATTATTTTGTTCATTTTAAATTATTTTTCTTGATTATTTTTTTCATTTTGACACATTTTTTTTTATTATTTTACCCAGTTTTTCATACTTATTCAGGATATTTTGTTCATTTTTTCACATTTTCTTTGTTTGTTTGGTCATTGTTGTGTATTGTCTTCATTATTTTGTTCATTTTTGTTGATTTTCTTGCATATCCAGTTAATTTCTTCTAATATTCTTATTTATTTTGTTCATTTTTTTATTTCTCTTGATTATTTTGTTCATTTTTGTTGATTTTCTTGCATATTCTGTTGATTTCTACTAATAGTCTTAATTATTTTGTTCATTTTTAATTATTTTTCTTGATTATTTTGTTCATTTTGACACATTTTTTTGATTATTTTACTCAGTTTTTCATACTTTTTCAGGATATTTGGTTCATTTTTTTCACATTTTGTTTGTTTGTTTGTTCATTGTTGTGTATTGTCTTGATTATTTTGTTCATTTTTGTTGATTTTCTTGCATATTCGGTTGATTTCTTCTAATATTCTTATTTATTTTGTTCATTTTTAAATTTTTCTGGATTATTTTGTTCATTTTTGTTGATATTCTTGCATATTCCATTGATTTCTACTAACATTCTTATTTATTTTGTTCATTTTTACTCATTTTCTTCATTATTTCAACCCCCTCATGTTCAAAATAAATCTACGCCCTTGGTGACAGGTTCATAATTGTCGTATTTTCCAGCGACCCTGTCTGTCAGTTATGGGCCCTTAGAATTGTCATCACTTTTCTTCCTCATATGGAGGCCCTGGTTTGACATTCACCATTTCCAGGAGGATGCAGACATGCCCCCTTCCCCCCCTGCACAGTGTTCATACAAACCTCCGCCCTTGCCTCAGCTGTTCAGCACCTCTTCCTTCCCTTTCAAACTGATGAGCAGCTGTAAAAGCCAATGAGGTGGAAGAGACATGTTGATTTACCGCCGTGTGTCTGACACTTAGCGACAGCAACCGCGCTCACAGTCACAGCAGCTTGAACATTCCTCTGTGATTATACCGCTGCTTTCCAGCTCGCATACTTCACTGATGTACTCCATAAATTGAATTCTTTCCTCGCCTCCGCTGTCCTTTTTTTTTTTCCCTCATTCAAAATCACACACGCATGCACACCAACACACTTCATCTCTCCTCACGCCCTCTTTCTCCTTCTGTCTTTTTTCCCTCTTCCCCTCTCCTCCCTCTGTCTCTGCCTTTTGAAGAAGGTTTCCATGCAGATCCAAGTCAAACATCTGGGTCAGCTTATATCTAGTGGAACAAGACTTGCAGGATATTGTTGGCAGGATGTTCGAGCTGGAACAGTTTACTCTGTGGGAATCCCCAATACACATTCACACATACGCACACACAAAGACACCGACATGGACGCTCAAACAATAACTCACACTCGCAGGTTGCTGACATTGTTTCTCCCTGCACCATTCAACTGGAGTTCCAGGTGCAGAAATTTAAGCCGCTTGAGTCAATGGGCTATATATTTATGCAGCACAAAGGATTTTAAAGTATTTGAAACATAACAGATCACGACAAAATGTTGGTTAAATGCCATGTTTAATAATTTAAAGAATGCATTGGTTATTACCAAAATAGATTACAAAATAAGTGCAGGAAAAGTTATATTGTCATCTTCAACACTGAGTACATACAATAATATGATCATCTGTAACTTCATATATGTTGACATTCATGTGCAAGAAATTCCCAAACATCCCGTTGTGCATTCTGCAAAGCGCTCCCTTCCCTTCCAGTGCCTCATTCAGAATGTACACCAACTATGAACTGAGCTGGATGTGAGTGTGAAGAAGGTAAAAGTTGAATAGACCCTGTAGCGGCTGTCTAGTCGCTCACTGCGTTGAGAGCAGCACAACTAGCTCCGGATTTGCTGTGGTATGAAAAACAGTTGCAGAGGGAAAACACTACTCTTGCTGAATGTCCCACATTTTTGAACCCACAGACTCTCTCCTGGATCGCTTCGCTCAGCCATGAAATTGTGTGTAGTTATAGTGTTTACAAATTGCATAAGACAAAAGCCTGTTGCAAAACTGTCCCTATCTCGTCTGATTTACAGTTCTTTTCCCTCCTCTTTCCCTCTTTCCACCTCTTCCTCCCACTATCCTCCCTCCTCTCTTGCACTGATTCAATCTTTTTTCTCCGCCGAATCGCTTTTTGGTTTGTCGTCTGTTTTGTACTCCAGGAAGAAGTCGTTGCAGGCGACTGTGAGGGCGCCCATCAGAATGATGAACTCGGTGAAGTCCACCTCCCCGTCGTTGTTGGCGTCCAAGTCGTTCATCACTTTCTCAACTGCTTCAGTATCTTTGGAGCTCTGTTAATGGCGAAGACAGAGGGAGCGTTAAGAATGTGTTCTCTGTTAAGTGTGTGTGAGCATACATCAGTGTGCAGGCTTGTCTGTACTTGTGTGTCGGAGTATGTAAGTGCATACCTTCACTTGCATGTCAGAGAATCAACACATATTTGCAAACAGTACTGGTGTCTTAGTATGTGTGTACATACAGTATTTGCATCTTCACACTCTTCTCTTACCCCTAAGTAACTGCCGAGCTCCTCTAGTAACAGCTCCTTCAGTTCACCCCGGCTCAGCGTGTACTTGTCACCTTCCTTCCCTGAGTACTTGTGGAAGGTCTTTATGAGCATCTGCATGGCACTCTCCAGGTTGGAAGTGGGCTCCTTGCTCATTCTGCAGAAGTATTGAGTCAAATGGTCAGTGCCTGTCACAGAATGCCCGCTCCAGCCCCAGTTGCATGTGCGGTCACATAGCAATCAAGGGTGAAGCCACCTTAAAGATAAAGTGATAGATGGGCAGGCAGACAGATGGACAGTAGGAAACCAAAGCAGAGAGAGGTCTTCCCATTTCTAAAGGGCAGGTCAAATAACACTCTGCGTGTAGAGCAGAGGCTATTGCTGACCCAAATTTAGGTATTGTGGTCACCGTGTGTGTGACCTTACCAGGTTTTACATTTCAGAGTTTGGATGGAAAGGTGGAAAAAATCTTTGGAAAAGCTTTCAAACAATCTTACACACATTGTGTCTCTTGGCATCTTGGGAGTCCTTGTGATGGGCTGGTGGAGAGACTGTGCACACACAGACACAGAAGTCACTGTCAACGATGCAGAGTTTCAGGGCCAAGGATTCCACATGTCAGCATGTAAAAACCTACACAACCTTATGTCAACTCATTTCCTAGACATAGACATTTGAGCTGTTTCTAGGCTCCTCACGTTGAGCTGAACTGGCAGCGTATCTAACATTGTGCTATTGGTGAAAAGCCTCAGTGTAAAACATGTCCCCTGTCTGTCTGTTGATCGTGCAACAACATCTATCATTCAAATAGAAACTAGGAGTGAAACACAAAACGTGTCTGGGGGCAAGTAACCTGAGGTGACAGCATAAACACCCACTAGTGCACACATACTGTGTGTACGGATGAGCTCATTCATTTCTACGCTCACTTAGTCAGACGGTCACTGAACTTTGAGACTCAAGTGTAAAGTTTAAGGCCTCTTCAGTGTCAGCGCATATAGTCTCAGAAGAAAAGAATCATTCATAAACCGGTGAAATAATAATGTCAGGCCATCAGTCATGAGGTGCATCATTTATTGATCGCTGTTATTGATCCCAGAAGGAGACAGGTATGTCAACGTCAGTCAAACAGTTATTGCCTATCGCGCTCATAGTGCAGAGCATTGTACTGCAGAGGTCAGAGTCATGGCTGCACAGACAAAAGAGGAGTCAAGTGGACACCAAAGCTGGCTACGTGGAAAATCTATAGGGGTCATCTGTCTCACTGACTGACACAATACAATAGGAAACCATGGAGACCAAAATGCAATCAGTAACACAGTAATGAGTATGGAAATAATGCTTATGACTGTGTGATCTTAATGAACAAACGGTGTTTTTACCACTCAGTGAAAACCGTTAAAGTGGCATTCCTGAAAATCAAAAACCAAAACTAATCTGAAAGCATGAGAAATCACTTCTAGTCTAGTAATGTCAGGATGCAGAGCCAGAAAGGACTCCAGAGCTGTTTTATTGGGTTTCTATTGGGTTGCGTTAATTTATTGTTCATTTTGAATTAAATTTCCTTGATTACTTTGTTCATTGTTCATAGTTGTTATCTGTCAATTTTTAAAATAATTTAGTTAATTTTTGACCATTTTAAAAAATATATAGGTTACCATTAAATGGTATATGATCCCTCTGTAGATGTTCTGCTCATTTTTGTTCAAATTTATGCATTTTGTCTATTGTTTGGTCAATTTTGTGATCATTTGTTTATTTTGGCTGATTTTCTTGACCTGTCTGTTCATTTTTGATACTTTGTGTTCATTTTATGGACGGCTTACATTCATTTCTGTTCATTTCTGTGCATTTTGTGTATTATTTTGGCACTTTTGTTGATCACTTTATGTATTTTTCCCATTTTTCTTGATGACTTTGTCATTTTTTAATAGTTTGTGGTCTTTTTTGTAGATGACTTTCTGGTTTCTTGTATTTTATCTGGCATATTGTTAGTTTTGCTGATCATTTTGTTCATTTTTAAAATTATTTAGCTAATTTCTAATAGTTGGTATTCATTTTGTTTAAAATTTTGATCATTTTAGTCAATTTTTTGTGCACTTGGTCTATCGTTTTGTTCAGTTTTACCAGTTGCCTGGATCATTGTGTTTATTTTTGCCTAATTTTGTGATTATTTTGTCCATTTTCTTGAGCATTATTGCTCATTTATTTGGATTAGTTGAGTTTAGATTCAGTGTGAATGCCCTGTCACAACATTAAATCACAATTAAGAAAATAAATTCAATGTTAAAACCTTTATGATTGTTATTAAGTATTATTAAGTTGTTCAAACATACAAATACTACGTTATCCCAGGGGTTATTTACCACTTTCACATGACAAATACCCATGTGAGACAAATTTAGTTTGTTAGTTTTTGGTAGCTCTTTTTCAGTTTGTTTGAATAAATCCAATAAACCAAGTCTTTCTTCCCCTTTCACAGTTTACAATTTTGCTGCTATAAACTGGTCAGCTGCTGCAGCATGGAGAAAACACATCCCTCGATTTACTTCAAAAACAAATCGTTCATCAGATAACAAGGAGAAAGTCGAGCGAAGGCAGCACTGTGTGTCTTACCTGAGTGTTGATGGAGGGCCTCCTTTGTCTTTGAAGAGATGCAGGGGACAGAGCCAAGGCAAAGATGGATGTGGAGAGAGTTGCCAGTGGCTTAAATATCACCTGTCCACCCCCTCCACCCCTCCTTCTTCTCATCCTCCACCCCAAAACAACTTCACCACTTACGTAGACACTGCCTCTGTATCTCTATCCTCCACCTCCTCCTCCTCGTCCTCCTCCTCCTCCTCTTCCTCTTCAGCAGGTGCTTTCTCTCCTCGTCTGTTTCCAGCTCACATACACAGAAAAACTACTACTTTTCTACTTTTGATGAGTTTTCATATTCAATTTAGTTTTTGAAGTATATGCAACTTCAGTCCAGTTTTACATTTAAAAGTAGATTTTACAGGATGGTCATTTCTAGTTTTAGTCTTTTTCATATGGGATATTTGGTGCATTTACAAAGTTAGGAAAAGGCATTTTGTAACTAGAAAGCACTCAGAGAGTGCAGACCTTCGCCAGGGCAGCTCAGTTTGTCTTCATGAAAACCTACTATTATCATTTGAACCTATGCTCATTTCCCACATAATGTTATTGCACCAAAAGCAATATTCTTACATTTATTTGACCCTCACTATTGGATTTTCACTATGAAAACCTACTATTAGCATTTGGAGTCACAGACATACAGTATTATTATTATTATTATTAGTTCAACAGTTATTCACAAATAATATTTCCATAATGGTAGTTTTCTTTTGGATCTAGCTCCATAAATGACAAGGCATGTCAAATCCATGGGCACATTTACTGAATCAGCAGACTTTTTGCCACAATCTGGTGTCAGTTTCATGTCAATAGCTTTATTTGCTACCTTACAGTAGATATTTGTCCTGAACCCCTGCAAGTAGAAGCATTCTGGATCAAAATATCAGGAAAATTGTCATTTTGTGGATCAAACTGTGTGGTTTGATAAAATCTATTATGGTGTCATCATATGTTTTCCGGCTAAAGTTTTTGGCTGTTATTTGTGGCATTACAAGGACAAATGTTGAATCTGACCCTATTTCATAATAGTGACAAACACTTTAAAGCCTTCTGGATGCAGACTAGCACTAGAAGGTCAGGTTCGATCCCAACACTGGGTGGGGCTTTTCTGTGTCTTTCTGTGCCCCCCCCCCCATTAAGGATTAAGGGGTAGAAAATGGATGGATGGATGCAGACGATGATCCAGATCACTCCCAGAATCTAAGTGATTGGTCCATGTGCCAATCCATTCGTAACTTTTCAAGTTATGTGGTGAATAAAATAATGTTGTGAACAAACAGATGAATAAACTAACGCCGACAAAAACATAACCTCCTTGGTGGAAGTAATTAACAAAAGGAGAGCTAAGTAAAAAAAAGACCATAAACCAGGAAATAAATTTACAAAATTAGCAAATATTGACAAAGAATGTACAAAATTATTTAGAAAAAGTGAACTAAGGTAAAAAAATGGATAGAAAGCAACAAAAATGTACAAAAATAACACACACACATACACACAGACATTCCACAAAATGAACAAATAAAGACAACCAAAATAGTGCACAGATTGAAGACAAAATGTACAAAAGCTAAACAATATAATCAATAAAAAGGCTAAAAAGTATTACATAAAGTTATTAAAGACTCAACAAATTTTCCAAAGAACAACGTAACATGTAAGATCTCAATTCACTTTGACAAAATGAATTTGTTTGTGACAAATTAAAACATTATAGTGATCATCAAGAAGTTTTTTTTGTCTAATTAACTACATAAAGTACATTTTTCATAGTCACCAAATGTCATCAAATATAGATAATTGTCATACATCCAGTGTAATTTGAAATACATTTGTAAACACAACATATTTTCAGTTCCCTCTTTTATTTCACTTTAAAAAAATGTGCATTACCTGAATTTTGTACGTTGAAAGCCATTGAAAGCAGATTTCAGTGTTGTTTTTCTTCTGCTCATTCATTTCTTCTGTCTAGTTTTAGTGTTTAAGTCTGTTATGTAATGTTGGAATTGATGGAAACACTCCAAAAAACAGCCTAAGGTGAGCTGGTTACACAACAGAGGTCAAAATTATTAGACCCCCTATGAAAATCTGATTCTCGTCCAAATGCTCCCCACGCTTCTCGCTCCAATCCTTCGAAACACTGATAACTTTGCATATTCTTCTCCCGCTTTGTGTCTGTCAACAATCCTTGTCCTCACATCTAAACTCACGTCTCTGATGCTTTTGCGAGTGATGCCTCAAATCATTTCTGAAGTGAATATTGGATAAGTTTTAACTCCAGTTCACACATTTGGACCCTTACTCAGTCAAAGAGTGGGGGTTTGTGCTATGGTAGAAAAAAAGTCAGCTCTTCTGGGAGCTAACAATATGGACATAAAAATAACTTGCTGTGATACTTACTAAAAATTTCGACCTCAGCTTTAATGGTTAAATCAGAGGAATAACCATCTATTTTAAAAAAAAGTATTTGTTTCATTGCTTTTACGTTTCACAAAACTGCACATACAATGTATAAGGAGTTTTCTATTGTTCATATTTTGTTTGCTGCTGCATTTTCAGTTTAATACTAGCTTTGAAAGTTGATTTGACACTTTACTTTGTCTTCTCTTAGGGTAGAGGTGTTTATCAGGGCAATCCAATCCACTTCTTTTATATAGCGCATTTTAAAAACACATGGTGAACAAAATGCTGTACACAGAAAACATGTAACACACAGTAATACAAGGACTAGTTCCCATAATGAAAACATTAACCCTTTAACTGTTACAGTAATAAATAAAGCTTGAAAAAAAAATCTGCGGTAGAATTGTGTTCCTGGCTTCATATAAACAACCTTTCAGTTTTAATCAGGTATGTCATGGACATTAATTCATGGTTGATTTGCTTGTTTAGGACAACTTTACACAAGAGCTTTTTAATTTTAAATCAAAGTCTCATTGTATTTCATTGTCTGAGCAGTAAATTTATGCAAATCAGTGTTCACCTTTTTCATGATCTTCAAACATGAATAATCAATATGTAATTTATTAATCGAGGGGAAAAGGAAAAATAGCCAAAAAATGGATTTCACTGAGGTTTAACAGGATCAATTCAATCACACAAAAAGGTCAACCGCTCGGTCACAATGCCTGTTAAAGGGATAAAACACTTAAAAAGGCTAAAAGAGTCCATTTTTGTCCAGTAGTTTAGTTTTGCAAACATGTTTTTTTTATATCTCAGTTTTTATGTTTTCTTATGTTTTGTCACAAGTAGAGTTCAGAAAACCATGTCTTTTCTACTTGATTTCAGCATTTTCTTTTGAATTTCAGCTTGCATGCATTACTTTTGAAAGCAGATTTTCTAGTTCAGTAGTTTTTCTTAATCTGAAGAATGTTTAACTTCATTTTACTGTTATTTTACTGTTAGTTTTTTTTGTAAATTGGGAACTTTATCAGGGGTTTCAAACAAGTCAGCAAACCTATTCTATAAAAATAATAACTCAACAAAATAACATCTTAGGACAGAAGAATATCTGTCTAGAAAAGACACAAAACGAGCATTGTTGACTTTATTTGTGTCATTAACTGCAAAAACCAGTGATGATTTGACAATTAAAGACATTTTCTGTTTCTGCTTCACATAGAGAAGGTGTTTCAAATGCATTTTACTTTTCAGTTTTAAATTGCTGTTTTGACTCTCATTGCAGTTCCCATTTTGTTTTACACAGTCTTAAAAGCAGATTCTCTGCTGTATTTTTCATTTTTACACAGCTTGGTTCCAACTTTGTGCTTCTTGTTGCAAGTATTTTGTCAGGAGGCATAAAATTCAGAAAAAGCATTTTGCAATTTATAAACTCAATAGAAATGGTTCTTTGGAACCAGGAGAGGCGAACAACATCCTCAAAGGACAACAGATAATGTGCATCAGTCAATTTATGTCATGACCCAGAAAAACTGCAAGACTGGCTTCTTGTTGACTTTCTCCATATTTTTAGTGCATTTTAGTTAGTTTTTTTTTACTGCACAATACAGTTTTAATGACTACTTTTCATTATTTCTCTACTTTTTTTGGTAACAATGACCCTTGACACAGTCTGATACATATAATTCAACACAAACAAATGCTCATATGTTACTGTCACAGTTTTATTCAATATTAGCCATTACACGTTACATAGAATAAGCACAAATGATACAGCATTACATATGAAGTTGAAATACTAGTGTAGCTTTCTGAACGCGACAGTGAACTGGATTGAGTCCAGCTGCTAAACACACGCACACACCTTCTTGTACTTGGCAGGAAATGGAGTAAATAAGTGCACAATGAGTAAAAAGCCTGCACAGAATAGGACCGGTGAGTCTGAAAGTACATCCATAGAGTGTATGTACCATCCACTGGAAGGCTTTCATCTTCATGTGTCTCAGTATGAATGAGACTTATTGTGTAGCAAACACTCCCTGTTCCAAATCTGCATTGTTTCGTTCCAGCATGTTTTTAATCTACATGGAGTTAAGGTTGGGTGGGGTTTACACTATGGGATGGTTACACTACTGCCAGGGAAGAAGGGTTAGACTCCTGAAAAGAAAACACAGTCTAAATGTCCAAATCTGACGACTATCTGCCTATTATGAGCAAGTTAAAGTAATAGCTGCAAAGAAAAAAAAAATCCAGATAACATTTGACCCTGGTCTGCTCATGAGAAAACTACAAATATGTTGGTAGTGCAAGTCAACATGTGTTAACATATCAGTAATTTGGCTGTTTCAATTACTACAAGGTTGCTTCCAAAACAGTAAAAACAACAGGAATGTGGTGAGGAAGAAAAGCAATTTCAAAAACAGAGTTTATAAACATGCCTGGCTTATTAGGAATGGCAAATAGTGTACAACTTGCTACTAGTGTGCATATACAAGATGCAAGTTTTAGGCCTTTTGTTGATGGTGCAAGAGGCTGATATGTTTCCATTATTCACAGAAAGTACCATGAGAATTATTTTGATATATAAAAATTTCAATAAAAGGAAAAATAATGTAGTCTAAGTAGCCCAAATGTCCAATAAGATGTTTGTTAGTAGCCAAAGATCATGCAAGAAATAGTGTAGTATGAGTATAAAAGGCTGAGTAGAGTGTAAATGAGGGTGTATTTACAATGGGAGTGTCACAGTGAGGCCGGGTGACCACATGACTAAGGTTTATTTGTCTCGCCCATTTCGCTGCTGAGCAGTTCGAAGTGCCAGGTGCTGTTACAGTGCATAAGGTGCACATTTGGAAATGTGCCTAATATGTGCCTTAAGCACTAGCAACATGGAGCTATAACATAGCACGCTTGCAACATAAGCCTGTTTCTCACAGCTGCATTATTCATGATTAGACTATTTAAAAATCATTAAAATGTAATTAATTGCATATAATGTGACAAAAAAGTACATTTTTTTTTTCAAGTGATACCCATAGTGGTCCAAATGAGACAAGAGTTAAATACAAAGTGGTAGCAGAAATTTAAGGCCATGTATAAATTAAGTAGTGGCCACAGTAATGGTAATACACTGGTAATAGCTAAACAAAATACATTTCTGATAGCATGCAATGTCATAAGTATTACACTGGCATAAAAGATCATACCACATAAATTCATGTTGATGGCTCAGTATTCTATGTTGGCTTAAAAACACAACCAAAGTATCTCCTTGACACTACCACCTCGTTTAATGGGCAGGATTGCTGAAGCCTGGGATTCCTTTCATGTAATTGTTTTGTGTGCTAGGGTGTGTTACCAAGCAAATGCTTAATCCAGGAGAGTCCCAGTGCCTGGGACATGGGATCCAGTTGCAGGTCATACAGTGTTATTAAACTGTACAAGGGTGTGACTGACTAACAAATACACAAACCTGAACAAATGCTGCAAGAACCAGCAGGAAACAACAAGCGACAGTGAGCAAATGTCAAGTTTTGAGAGCTGTTCTGACCCTGACACCAGATACTTCACTGACCAGCACCTCATGGTTCAATAAATTGAGCTTGACCAATACAAATACTGTATACACTGCAACTACTATCTGGATAGAAACTGTCACGTGACCCCTGTAAAGTGTTCCTGGACACTTGGTGTTTGTTATCTTGTTATTCTTAGCAGCTCTAATCCAGGTAGATTAGGTTGCATGAACACTTCTGACCTCCTCCTCCCTTGATCAGCCCACTCCCATGGGACCCCGTTAGGCATTAAGGGGTCTTGTGTGTAGATTCCTGGAACCTTACTTATTTAACTAAAAGCCTCATATCATTTTCCAGGTTCTCATTCCATGGGTGACCCCAAGTGACGATCAAACACAGAAAATTAACCTCACTGGGACTTACAAAGAAAACAGAGACAGGGAACCCACAAAGTAGACCAGAAACAGAAAGAGGAACCATTAGGGAACGCAAGGATTAGCTGAAATATAAATGATATGGTACAAGGCATGCACTGAAACCAAAGTGGTTAAAGATGAGAACCTCAGCACTGGTGGTGTGTTCAAGGACCATAAGGACAGTGTGCTGCTGCAGGGAAACGGATCACAGGGATTCAGCATGCACATGGTAGTGTTTGTCTGCATGCTATCATAGTATATTATCGTAATGAGGTAAATGTTCTATATAATATGATGCACATGCTGTACATATGGACATAGTGGTAAGTAGTAGTACAAAGGAATAGTTCTAATGTCATGTACATGTTATTAATCATATATAAGGGATGTATTTTCTTCAGAGCTATGTTTGTAGTGTTTTTAATTTGCTTTTATATTTTAGAGTTGATAAAAAACATATTTAGTCTCTCACCATCTGACTTTGGCATTACTAACGCTGTGTTTTGTGTCGTGTTGAGTCTAAGCATGTAGTGTGCTTTGGGTGAAGTGATGGATTGTCCCCTATGAGGCTGCTTCTTCCGTCTTCTTCTCACCCTCTTTCTCGGCAGCTGCGGGCGCACTCTCCGTTGCTTCCTCCTCTTTTACTGTTTCCTCCACCTTCACCTCCTCTTTTACTTCAACTGTGGTCGTTGTCGTCTCCACCACTGCTGCCGGTTCTGCTGCTGCCGCTGCTGCCGGTTCTGCTGCTGCCGCTGCTGCTGGTTCTTCTGCTGCCGCCGCTGCTGCTGGTTCTTCTGCTGCTGGTTTTTCTGCTGCCGGCTCTTCTGCAGGCTTCTCTTCTTTTGGCGCCTCGGGCTGCTTCTCTGCCTCTGCTTTTGCTTCTCCCTCTGCTTCTCCCTTTGGTTCTGCATTTGCTTCTACCTTGGGAACTGCTGCAGGTGCTTCTGCATTAGCTTCCTCTTTGACCTCTGGTTTGGGTTCTTCCTTTGCTTCTGCATTTGCTTCTGGCTTCTCCTCCTCCTTAGGTAGTTGACATTGTGCACTTTCAGGTGCAGTAGCGTTCTGGGTATGCTCCTCTTTGGCAAGAGTACGCTGTTCGCTGAGTGAGACTGCCAGGTAGCCGACCAGCTTCATATACTCCTCAAAGCCAAGCTTGCCATCGTGGTTAGCATCCAGTCCCTGGCCCATTTCTTTGATGGCCTCATTGCTGTCTGCATCCTGGGTAGATACACAAAGGTAGGAGACGATTAAGCATGTTGATGAGTTGTAATTCTACCTGGACTCTCACTGGCGAAACCACAATACACTATTAGTAAATGACCCTCTCTACCAGTAGCTCCATTTACATTATAAAAGTGATGAATGTCGTTCCATCATGTCAAATTACTTTTCCCATTTGCATACTGTATATTACACCACTGTTAAAATCTAGACAGGTTACAGGTCCCATATCTTAAATCTTAAAATTATATCTGTATCATTTATAGGCCTATGTGTCTGTTAGAACTGATAAATTTAAACTGATAAATTCAAAAGTTTTGTTTTCTGATGGTCTCTTTATAACTATGCCACATACACTTAGAGATGTTGCACCCGCCCACTTTTCAGCTCTGACAGGTTGAACTGCAGATCATTTTCAAGGTGCCCTGGGATCAGACCGTGGCACAAGATAGATCATTTAAAACAAACAAAAAAATCAGGAATGCCGTCAGGTGGCTTGTGGAGGTGGAACAAATTTGAACTTGAACATAATCTGTGATGCTGGCATTACATTCCATATCAAAGGCCACGCCCCCTTGTAATTTAAAGTGTCATAAAATAAAGCCAAAATAAAAAGCACCAAATTTAATGCTAGAAGTAATAATTACATAAGCCAAACTGACAGGGAGACAGAGCAAAAGAAGAACAAAGATGGAGAGATAAAGACAGAAAAGAAAGAGGTAGAAGGTAAAAGTGAAAACAAGTTCTTCTGTTTCATCCA
>JAQQAE010007662.1:0-15714 GCA_029823295.1 Pseudamia nigra | reverse complement strand
ACATTCCATGTCCCCAGAGCTAGCTTCTGCAACCGAGGATCAGTCCGCCAGGACCCCCGCCTTCGGCCGCTACCCATCATCAAATTCCGAAGGAGCTAATATTATGCATTAAATGGAAAAATGTCTCAGCTTCAACATCTGACATGTTGTTTATGTTCTATTGGGAATAAAATGTGGGTTTATGAGATTTGCAAATCACTGCATTTTTTGTTTATTTGCTAATTTGTGTTAATTGTGTGCAGAAATGGCACAAAATTATATCTCCACAATTCACATTTAAAATTTCCAGGAGGATCCAGAGATAAGCTACCGAACAAACCTTATAAACTAACAACCTTACTCTAATTCATATTTGACGTCAAGCATAAATGAAGCATGTCTGAATCTGAACTTTAAAAGAAATCATGGAAGGTTATTAGTTCATCTATGTTCAAACTGCAAAATCCAAATAGATGAATTCAGTTAAAATACATAGATCTTAAACTTTAGGCCTAAACTCTTTCTGCAGCTAATTCAATGTTGCAACATAAATTAAGATGCAAACATGTGCAGATACAAACCTTTTTTTCTCACTGCATATAGAGTTCCTAGAGAAGGAGAGACAAATGCATAAAAGCACACCAATTACAGAACAAATCCTCAGAATAACTGTAATGTGTCTTTTATATGTTACCTTCGTCTTCTTCAGGAGCCACCAGATTGGCAGCAAATTTTAACATTGAACCAATGATATTTGCTGATCCCTCGACTGCATCGTTCACTGCCTTCACGGGGTCTGAACTGATCTGGCTGAGGCCTCCTGATGGATCAAAGACATGCACGAAGGCACACATATGTTATAAAAAATGCATTTTATGCCAAAGACAAAGTCAAGTGTCTGCTTTGAGTCTCAAATAAAGAAACATACCATTCAGGGGTTAACCTGGGTGGGGTTACAGGTCAAAAAGGTGAAACCATACTTCTAATGAACTTATTAAAAGTACCCACATTCCAGTTTAACTCCTGGGAAAGCACACGGCTGTGGAAAAGAAGCAATTGCAAAATCACTGGTCCTCGTTCATCACATGCTTATAATGTCAATTTGTGTCTACATACACACGGTTTAAAGAGAGTTTTTCAATAAGATATGCAAAGTCAGGAAGGTTAATTGGGCGATTTTGGGAAAATGTCAAACAGATCGTTGGTGTTTGATGAAGGAGGGCCAGTGTTACATTAAAACTCTCGGAGGAAAGTAGAGTAACATTCTCCTGAGGCTCACGTTAGGAAGATGAAAGACAAGTCACAATTTGACATTTTCTTGTTGTCAGGGTAGAATTATTCAGACATGATTCTATTTTAAATATTGTGCATGTACGACTCTTGTGCTGTTATATGAAGTTTGTGCTGGTTGTTCTCTGATATCAGTTAACTCCACATTTAAGATGACAACAGTATATACAGTAGATGGCGTTGTCTACTGTTGCCACTGTAGAGGAGCAGAAAGGAAATAATGAAGAGCTCAGGAGGGAGCATAAAGATTTTTCCAAGCACTAGCCTCTGGGCCTATTAAAATGAGATCAAAGTTAAAAACACCAAAAATGGCAGGGAGTCAATCCCCACAGAGTCCCATGTTAAAATCCTCAACATCAGAGCAGAAATAGAAAATGTTTACAGCCTGGCACACTGGTTTTGGTCCCTATAGTTAATTTCCTCCGCTGTGAGCTACTGAATTGTTAAAACACTGCAGTTACTGAATTTTATTATCATACAAACAGTTTTAAGGGGAAAAAATGCATGATGACATTACTTTCACAACCCCCTGCTTAAAGTCTTTATAATTATATATTTTCAGTCTTATAACTCAACAGTTTTACAACAAACTGTTACTTTCTTGACTTGTAAAGTTATATTTAAATTCATCAGCATCACATGTATAAATCATGGCAGAACTCAGTTGGGCACAAAAACTTTCTGGCTCTTGTCATTGACTGTAATTCTTTATTTTCCAATGTCTCTTGGATTAAAATCAGGTGGGGAATATTCTGCCTGAGTACAAACTAATGCTTTAATGGTCTCCTTTTAATATTCAATAACTATAATGCAGACAGACTGCTTGTAAAGCTCACTGCTTTCAAAAGACTTTTTATTAAGGTGCAATATTTTGTTGTCACACATGCAATGTGTGCAATATTTGGCTCTTGTTTTTCTTTTTGTTTTGTATTTAATGCTGGTTGGTGTGCTGCTACTGTAACAAACCAATTTCCTATTAAGGACAAATAATTTACTATTCTATTCTGTTCTATTCTATTCAAAACAACAGTCTACAAAGCAGTGAATGACACCAGAGGCTTTTCCCACCATTGATTGTACACTAAACACTCTATGGAAAAAAAATGACCCAAGTCCACAACATAATTACCACAGTACATAATATTATCAGGGATGGAGTCAACGAACCATTATGGCTATTACTTTATAAATGGAGATAATGATAAGAAATGAACATCAAATGTCCCCATTACAGAACGAAAACCACAAACTTCATGTAAGCGCACATATTAAACCTTTAACTGTCAATTATTCATCCTGCACATTAGCTTTAAAGACAGATATTTTTATCCTAAAACATAAGAAAAACTGACATTTTTCCCTTAAGTAAACTTACCTGAGTGCAATGATATATTCAAATCTCTTCTTC
This sequence comes from Pseudamia nigra, assembly GCA_029823295.1. Lineage (NCBI taxonomy): Eukaryota > Metazoa > Chordata > Actinopteri > Kurtiformes > Apogonidae > Pseudamia > Pseudamia nigra. Next base: position 13,037 of record JAQQAE010007662.1, on the reverse strand, counting down.
TACTGTGAAAATGAACCTAATTTTTGAAAACTTGAGTCTGTGTTTTCTTCACCCATTAAGCTAGAGGGGCAAATAAATGGGCCAAAACTCAATCTGCATCTCCCTTACAACCAACACTACACAGCATCACTTGGAAACCTAAAGGCATGATCACACAGAGGTGCAGAAATGAAGCGGCCTTTCTAACACTGATCGTGAGTGCTGGTTAATAAAGAGGTATAAACAGCAGCCGACGAGCCTCTGAGGAGTTAGTATAGCAGATGGGGTGCCTTGCCTCCACGGCTTGTATCCTTAAAAACTTTCCTGACGCCGGCCTGTGGGTGACCTGGTTGGATAAGAAACACAGTGGCAGTAAAGCACAGACAGTAAGTACAGCAACAAAGCAAAGCAACGGAGAAACAGAGAGAAAAGAGAAAAGTGATGTTAGATTACGGATGTTTATGTTCACGCTATGACAAGACGATTTAGTGCCAAATATTAATGAAAATGCTGAAAATAGAAGGTGTTACTTTTACATGTTTTAGTCTGATTGAATGTCACGTCTTAGAAATGAAACAAATTAGATTTTCCAGATGAAAAACTACATTTGTTTGTACTGAAATGAAACCATACAAATAGATGTTTTATTTTATGGTCTAAATGTGATAACAAACATGAAGGGAATAAAGGGAAGTTAGGAGCAGCAACAATAACTTCACTGTTATATGATTAATATTAGTCAGTGTCGTACCTGACAGGGTGAAGTGTTGGACAGACATACAATTCATGATCACACTGAGTTTAAGTTTGAGAAGAGACATGAAATATGTGAGTTTGATGGACGTGTAGAAGAGAGCAACAATCTTAACGCCACAGAAAAAAACAGCCAGACTCTTAATTTGGAGTTGAACATGACAGCTAGTGACTTTTACAAGTTTAACCAGACTCCCACCGCGAAATAGCTGGTGACAAATGTTTTGAAACTTATTATCCGTCACATAATGAATCCATACTAACTCTCTGTATGAAGTAACTTCATTTTCTGCTGCTTAGACTGTCAGTATCATAGGGCATTACACATTATATCCTCAAAATGAACGATAATCAGGCATATTATAATAGATTTATAACATAAACCGTGTAATGCGTTGAGGTAATTACAACAGGATGTATTACATGAGCTAAGCTGCAACCTTTGTAAAGATTTACCTTCTAATAAACAGGTTATAAACATATTTTACAGGTGTTATTTCTATGGTCCGAAGCAACATGAGATAACTTGAACTTTTTATAGTAAACCTCATACGGTCGTACCAAAAGTAATGGAAAAGCGGGTGTTTTTTTTTTAAATTAAAGTGCCCATGACATGCTTTTCTGTTTTCTGAATTATCTACCATGTTGAAACAGTGAATTCTGCGTATCGTTGAGAAATCCTTTGGAGAAGCAACTCACATTTCACACATCTCACAAACTCTCGGTTGTGAGACTGTTTTTGTTTCCTGCATCCAGTATGACGTTCCACAGTACCGGACTTCCTTCGACATTCTGTCTGTAGACATGACTAAGGGCTTAAATTAGCGTTATACTGACGAAGGCTTGATGCCGAAACGCGTCTATTTTTTGGACATGGTCTAATAAAGATATGTAAGCAGAAGTTTACTTCTTTGAATGGGCATTTTCAGTGACATACAAAATTCAAATTGCACGAGTTGTTTGAGTAAAACGTGGTTCATAAATCAAGTGATAAAGTTTTTTTTAAAAATCATCAGTGATTGGACGAGGGGATTCACGCAGACAAATGAGTAGGAACCAGTGAGTTTGCTGCAGAACTGGACTATAGCCGTCAGGTCCTACAGAAGATGACTGAAGATCTACCGTATTTTCCGCACTATAAGGCGCACCCCCAAAAATGTCATTTTGAATTTATTTTGTTTTTATAATCTTATAGTGCGGAAAATACGGTAGTTTGTGTAAAGTTGGTGCCTTGGCAGCTCACGCCCGAACCTGATCTGCAAAAGAATGATTTCAGAATTTTTAAAAAGAAAACACGAGAATGTACTTCCACCATGGCACAAATGCATCACTTATGATGCACTAGTGCCATGGCTGAACATTTATGATGCATTTGTATGTATGTATGTACAGTTGAGGTCAAAATTATTAGCCCCCCTAAAAAATGTTGTTTGTATTGTTCAGATTTTTACACAATTATTGTTTTAAAGAGTGTCACATTTTTAACAGAGCATTTCAAAACATGCTAGTTACATTTAGAAACACTAACGAATTTTTATTTGCAAAAATATAGATTTCTTTTAGGAAAACAAAAATGACCAGTGTCAATATAATGAACCCCCAGAGAAACTGAGCTTTTTAAAAAGCCACAGCACAAACCACCACTGTTTGACTTAGTAATGGTCTAAGTGTGTGAACATTCACTTCAGAAAGGATATTTTACATGCAGTAATGTATGTGTGTGTTGTTTTTTTTTTTTTACTGTTCTTTTTCTTTTTCATCTTCTGTTTCTTCGCTGAAACGCTCATCCAGGGACAAGGGTTGTGAATTAGCTTAATCAGATTGCTTTTTCTATGTCTATTGCACTGTCCCTGACAAATAAATAAATAAATAAATGTTGGGCATCACTGACAAGAACTATTGATGAACATATGGATATACAAAGTGTTTTCATGTGTATAGAACATTCTGGGGAACATTTGGAAAAGAATCACATTTTCATAGGGGAGGCTCATCATTTTGATCTCAGCCGTATGTTGAGTAGTATCCTTGTATAGAGGAAGAGTTACTCTTATAGCATGTGCAATTTGAATTAATTAATTAGTGTGTCACTTAAAATAAGGTTATGGCCACTTTTGCATTGGCTTTGATCCAACCCTTGTGTGAGTAATCATTATTGCACAAATTGACCGAAGGACAAATGTATTTTATTCACATCTCATAATAGTGTAAAGGTCATGAATCATTCTGAGGACTTTGATGACACTGATTCATATACCAACTGTGCAAAATTGAACCCCCTAATAGAAACTTGAACAAAATAAATCCATCTTTTAACACTGAAAACCGGAGTCACAGTGAACTAGAATTTGTACCAGTATCTGAACAGCCTGTCATGTATAGATCAAATTTTACTTTAGACACAATCCATTCTCCAGTGATGACTTCCAGTGAACACAATCGTGTATCTGAAACTGAAAGGAGCTGCAGTTAACACCTGCTCCTACCTGTAATGGTCTTGTGGTCCATGAGATCAAACATGATGATGAAAACACAAGACCATGTAACGACAAGAGCCAACACCAGGATCCAGGCCAGCGGGGAGCTGAAGGTGGAGTAGAGGTCATCCGTAAAGGTTTTCCTGTGCATCCGAGCAGCCGCTGACCCCGCGTCTCCGTTCTTATCGATGACCATGGTGGTGGTGGCGGTGGACGACCGCACTGAGGGGGAAGAGGAAACACATTATCACACACATATTTTTCTGGCCACTATGAGTGTTTACTAGGGTTTGTGTTTGGAGTGCTTCTTTCATTCATCTTGTCATCATTAATTCTTCAGACTAAAGAGGTTACAACGGATTTTTAAATTTTGTTTTTGTGCATTTTGGGTATCCATTTTAATAAAGACAAGAAAATAAACCTGAGCAAGAAAGTATTCTGTCTGCGGCCTTCCCTTGGTGCCTGTGACCATCTTGAGGAATCAGGATGCTTTACTGAAGTGTTTTAGTTGTGATGACATATAAAACAAGGAAAACACACAAATGCACTTTCATTAACTAAGCAAAAAATAAAAAGGGGTTTTGCAAAATTGTTTTGTATCTAGGCCTAATATTCACTGTCAGATACATATACACTGTGTAATATTAGGGATCTGGTTGTGTAATTTTACCTCATTCTGTACAAGAATGAGAATTCCAAAAAAGTTGGGATTAAATAAGATGTAGATAAAAACAGAATGTAATGGTCTGAGGCATTCATCTGACCAAAGATCAGTTTTCCATTTTGCCTCCGATTATTTTAAATGAGCTTCGGTCCAGAGAAGATGTTTCTGGATTGTGTTCACGTGTGGTTTATTCTTTACATGATACAGCTTTAACTTGTATTTGTGGACTGCACAGTGAACTGTGTTCACAGACAGTGATTTCTGGAAGTTTTCCTGAGCCCACGCAGTGATTTCCAGTAGAGAAACTTGTCTGTTTTTAATGCAGTGCCACCTGAGGGCCTGAAGATCACCAGCATCCTGTTTTGACCTTCAACCTTCCTCCTGATTCTCTGAACTTTTGACTTCATAAACTGTCCAGTAGATGGTGGGATCTTCAAAGTCTTTGCAATTGTAAATTGAGGAGCATTTTTCTGAAATTGTTCCACAATTTTTAGATGTAATTTGTCACAGATTGGTGAACCTCTGCCCATCTTCACATCGGAGAGGTTCTTTCTCTCTGAAATGTTCCATTTATACCCAGTCATGTTACTGACCTGTTACCAATTAACCTAATTAGCGTCAAATGCTCCTCCAGTTGTTTTTTATTTGTGCCATTTACTTTTCTAGCCTTTTGTTGCCCCTCATTCCAACTTTTTTGAGATTTGTTGTTGCCATCAAATTCAAAATGAGCTACTATTTTCCACGAAATGATAAAATGTTCCAGTTTCAACATCTGATATGTTGTTTATGTTCTACTGAGAAGAAATGGTGGATTTATGAAATTTGCAAATCATTGCTTTCTGTTTTTCTTTACATCCCAACTTTTTTGGAATTGAGGTTGTAAATTATCTGTCAAGTGAAGCCAAAACAAAATTGAGTGTCCATACTATATGTCTACACCTGCAAACCACTCTGTCTACTGACAGTTATCAGAGTTGTTTGAAACTCAAAGAAGCCCTACACTGGTCTACAAGTGAACTGCTTCCAAAATGAAAGTGGTAAAACTGTCCCAAACTTGGGTCACTAGCAATTTTTTAAAAAGTCAAAAATGCTAATTGGCTATAATTTTCAAGATATACGATCGCATCCAAATGAGTTATAAATAAGTAATAGCGTGAAAAGCAGCATTGTTTCAAACCAGACGCTTGAAAGAATGCCTTCTTTTTATTGGATATAATTTTGAAGGAAACATGCTCTGTTTGACATAAGTGGGTGTCTCTAGAGTGGACAAAACGTTCACATGTAGAAACACTGAGTGGTGATTTACTCTTTCTCAAAAACGCTGTCTGGGAAAATGGACTAAATATATGCTTGGTGACTACAGTCGGGGCCTGTCATGAGTCAGCACTGACAAGCCAAACAGCACTGTGCAGAGAGTGAAGATGGAACATTCTCATACTGCAGTATTTGTTTCAGCTAGAGCATTGTAATTAGATTATTTTATAATCATCAATGATAGCACCTTTCATCTCTGAAGCAGAAAGTTTCCAAAAATTTGTAGTCCAGTGCTATGAGCAGTGTGTGAGGCACTGATAATTAAAAACCCAAGGAAAGGTACATGGGTGCATGCAGGTGTTTCTCAGTCTGTTAGAGGCAGGCTAACTACTTTTACTGCTGTGCACTTGTTTTTTATCCAGAGTTGCATTGCTGTGGTGTTTCCAGATGCTGTTTGCTTCCTTGTGCAGGAGCAGTACAGCAAAAAGACACTGATGTTTGAGAATCTGCTTTTAGTGCTGTGTAGGAACCCAATTTTCATCATACTTTCATGAATACTGTAATGTTCACCTGAGCAAGAGCATAAAAACATGACATGCAGTTATAGTTGTGTGCTTCAGTCGTGCCCCTCAGTGTCAGCTCGAAAGCTGCAAAGTGGTGGGTTAAATGCTTCTTACTTTGACTCTACTCCTCGTGGGTTTTTTCATCTGCTCATAAAGACAGTCAAGGATGTACAAACTGAAAAGATAAAAAGTTCCCCCCCCCATCCAGCTGGTCACGCCCTCCTGCTTGTAGTTTTCCCTCCACTAATCACCTGCCTGACCCACCTATTTCAACATAGTCATCATTCATCGTATAAATTCAACCTGTCACTAATTGAGACTCATGCTCTGTTAACCATGTTGTCCTCTTTTAATAAATTCATTGAACTCTGCAGCTCGATCTGTACTTTAAAGTCATCCAGTCAGGATCTTTCTGATGCTACAGCCTTGACAGTGATTATGTTTACATGCACACCATTATTTCTTAACCCTTACAAATATTTGTTTGGGTGTTTCTGAATTGAGTAGGTTCTAATTAAAACATGTGAAATGTTTTTCACTCCACCTTGGTGAAGTAGTCCGGACTGCACTCACGTGTCTCATTTGCAGGTTTTACTACAGTGTAAGACAAAAGATCCCTGTTTTCAATTACTTTTGGTTGTGTCGACATAAATTTAATAAAGAAGTTTTTACATTTGCTTCAGTTGGAATTGGCCTCTTTCAAATACACGCACCTCACAAACCAAAAGATTGCAGTGGGGAGTGTGTATTTATGGATGCGAGGCTTGGTGTGTGTCATATCATTAGACTTACGATGGACATGGATTTTAACTAGAGACAGAGGTTTGTTTGAAGTTTCTTCGTGTGCCCTTTACTCCTTTTCCACACGAGCATTATAACACGTTTCTGCCTCTACAGGACACTGCAGGTACTACACATCACATCTCCCTGCTTTTTGAAGAAGTGCAAACTACTAAGTGAAGCAACAATGTTCTGCACCTTATGCCAAAATAAACACTGTTTTGAGCATTACTTTCTTGTATATAAGCGGCTCCATCTTGTCTGCCATAATGTGAGGTTTATTATTTGAAAGGCAGCCTCTTGGGGCTTAACAGTTTCTTTTACTTGGGATGGAACAGGTTTGGGACCACCACAGTGATTTTTGGTGTTTAAATTACAAGATCTGTTTCAACGCCGTCCTGATGACATGCTCTTATCCATAAAGGCATCCTGCCTGGTCTTCAGCAGATGTTGTCCATTTCTCCTGAAGATACTACCCTCAGGAGTCTGAATTACAAGCAAACATGGTTGCACATGGTTGTGCTTCCCCACTGTGGCCTGCCGTGTAGCTCCTACTCTGAAGCCAAGTCTCTCCCACCTGGATTTCAGGTAGAATTTTCGCTCCACAGTCCCAAAAAACTTTTAATTTCCTGTGTTGAAGTTTGACTTTTTCATGCACTTTCCTGTGCAACTCAGACCTCAGCAGTTCAGTTGTTGCTGGTAGTTTTGTTCTCAGTTTCTGCCACATCAGCAGCTGTGAAGGGGAAAGTCTCACTTCATCCAGAGGTGTATTTCTGTACCTAGGAGAACCAAACAGGGGTCTCTTCCACACTGTCTTGCCTTCTTAAGCAGATTTGTCTATCGGACTGTGGAAATGTGAGGCTTGTATGGGCAAATTCATTTGCAAAACTTGATCTAGGATTCCGTGTCTTGTGAGAATGGACTTAAGTGTTATGATCACATGCTTGCTTGTTTTCTGGGTTAACTTTGTGGTGTTTGTACAAAAATATGTTATTGAAGTTGTTTTTTAATGAAAAAGATAAGTACAATGGTGTCACCTCTACCCTGTTAAAGAGAACACTGCAAATTCAGTAAATTGTATGTTAAACACCATTATAATATCATAAAATGCAGCAAATACAGATCCTCTAAAGACTCAGTATGTTTCATTTTGCAGTTTTACTTCCAAGTGAGTGGTTTGTCATGTAAACTCAGTCTCTACTGTTAATGTCAGTGTGTGTCAGAGCGGCTCAAACCACCTGCTGAATCTCTTCAGTTCACTGTTGGCAGCTACTGTAGGTTAGTCACTTACTGCTGACTCAAAGAGCTTAACAGCACTGTAAACACACGCGCACACAAACACACACACACACACAGAGAAAGACTGTTTGAACCCTAAAAAACATATTTAGTCAGGAGTATTTTTGCACAGTTCTCAGAGTGTTGTTTAACTATCTGGTAAACTGTCTAAACATGTTTAAACTTCACAGCTTTAATATAATTAAACTCCGTGTCATATAATATTTGTCAGTCAAGCATAAATGAACAACTAACAATGAGATGGCTGTCACATATCTGTGTGATCACGGATGTATCCTCTCTGTTTACGCTTCAATTTACTGTACACTGTAGTCAGTCAGAATCAATTATTTACTAAGTGAATTTACTCCACTGTACAATCCACGCAGGGAGGTGCACAGATAGACCCCTGGTGCTGAAGCACCTGCCCTTTTGCCATGAGTGCCCTTTTGTGTGTCTGTAGTTTTATGGGTAAGCTAATGCTAAATGCTAGCTTATTAACTTGGTAAAATGTCATCAAGCATTGCCAGTCTATCATTTTTCAGGAACAATTACTGCATGTTCTACTAAATAATTAAAAGCTCTGAAAATTCCAATTGTCCTTCTATACAGGTGAATGAAGCTGTCATAGAGACCTGTCAATCAAAACCAAGCAGAGATCTGCCAGACTATGTGCAGTAATATTTTACAAATGGAGCAAATTTTACAAATGGACCAGATCTCTTATTATTGGGTACAAATTAAAAGTTTCATACCACGAGGACTCATGACAAAAATGTATTCTCTTTGTACTTTTGGAGAGACGTCGGAGTCAGAGCTTTTCTGAGACAAATGAATAGTGCACCAGCAGCTGCCGGTAGTAACACATGCTTACGAAGTGGATTTCAAACTCAAGGCTGTCAGTCATGCAGTAAAACATGGGAATAGACCAGCTGCGAGAGAATTCAACATGAATGAATCAATGGTACGGCCGCCCAAAGCCAAACCGCGAGCCGCGTGGGAGCACCGGACGACAGAAGACGAACACACACGCACCAAGACAGGGAGGCAGCGCCGGGCGAGCCACGCCACCACCCGCCAACGGACCGCAGAGGCAGCGTCCGAGCCCCCATGAAAGCCGGAACCACCACCGAACAGCCAAGCAACAGCAAGGAGACCGACCCGGACAACAACCAAAAGGATCCGGACCCGCCCGACGCCGAAACCGCCCAACCACCAAACCCAAACACCGAAGATGAAGAACCTGATGGACCCGCGGGAGAGGAACGAACCCAAAAAGTGAGTGTGTTGTTTTGTATTTTATGTGTTACAACTGAACAATGTTGAGCGTTATTGTGAATGAGTTAAATAGAGTTTGACTTATCTAACTTTTACGTCACTTAATGCACCCATTAATCCGGTGCGCCTTATGTATAAAAAAAACATCACATATAGATTGTTTATTGATTTTGCGCCTTATGGTCCGAAAAATACAGTAATTAACAAATGCCATGGAAATTTACACGCAATCGCACTCTATTAACTAGTGAGCAGTGAAAATGCAATTTAACTACATTTTATTGTTGCCTCTTTCTTTTTTAAATTTATGTATTTATTATGCTCCTCTGCTGTAATTGATCTCTTTGACCTTGTGTCTGTCATTCTCACTGTCAGGCTGTCACCACTATACTTGGTTACATGATCTTAGATTATGGGACACTTTGACCATTAATTAGTTTCTTATCAGCCTGTATATTTCTTGTGTATTGGCCCTTTTTATAATGGCAAGTAATGGACAATATGGGCCCCTAATTTAAAGTTTTACCCTAAACTCATTTTTGTGTGTAAAATGTTCAGAGGGACGTTGTTATTCAAATAGAACTGCGACAATACTAGAAATCCTTGAGGTTTCAGAAATAACTTGAATGAGTGGCATTTTCCTAGAGTGTAATTTTGTGTCACATAAAGATATTTTCATTGCATTTGATCTTGTTGTAATACTTTTTCCAAGTACAGGAGTCTTGTTGATGACCAACCTCTTGCATTGAGAAATAGTAGAGAACATGTAGCCTTAATGTCATTATTTTGGTTTATTTCGTCTGGAGATACGGACTTGCCTGCATTTTGTTCTTTCAGTTGTGTTGCACCTGTTCGCAGCTGAGCAGCACAGTTAGCTGGTAGCAGACAAATGTAGTCACAAGTTGAAACTGAATGTTTTGCCCATAGTACAGTCAAACCATTCATAATATCTGTGCTTAAGTTCAACATCAGAAACACTATTTTGCCAAATAAAAACATTGCAGAACATACCTTCAAAGGTGCATGAGTACAAAGCGTGGAAATCTCCTGTTAACCTGAATAATGTGGTTGCAGTGACTCTCTTTATTGGGCACTACTAACCCTAATTCCTCTCCGTTTCCTATTTTTGTGGCATGAGTATGTACTGACAAATCCTTGTAACCATGTTTTTTGTGTTGTTTTTTGTTTTTGTTTTTTGCTGACTCTTTGACATACCACTGAAATTTCCACCAAGGCAGAAAAAATTTCAAATTCTTAGTATCTGCATTGTCCTAAGATTCATTGAGCATGTTGAATTTATATCATAAACATGCAATAAACTGCCCTAAGATGTCACACTTTATGCACATCTTTAGAGCAGTTTTTGAACACTACAACATTTAGACTCAGTCCCTGTCCAGTTTTTTGTACTCTTACTCCTGGATTGACTGCTTCATTTTATGGCTGAACTTTCTGTCCCATAAATAACATTTCTGTTCTTGCTCTCTGGATCTCCTTGTTTGTAATTTTCAAAATAAAGCACACTGTACTGATAATATTAGCAGAGCAGAGGCCTTATAATTTAAGTGGTTGAAATATTCAGTTAGTTATGGCTGCACGAGGTGGTTAAACCAGGAACTGACAACAAAGACTCAGATGAAGATTTGTAACATTTGATCATTTTCCTCAATAAACACCTCTGTCTAATTTGTTTAACTGGGTTTTTCTAATCTGCTTATGGGACTTCTGTGAAAATCTGATGATATTAGGTCATATTTATGCACAAGTATGAAAACTCTTTAAGGGTTCACAAACTTTCAAGCAGCTCTACATGCAAAAGTGCTGTTATAATGATGTGAAAATACTCCAGCAAAAGTAAAAGTAAAAGTCCCATAGGGAAAATCTGACTTAAGTAAAGGTTGGTCCTGCTGAATTCACAAATTATTCCATATGACAGCACTCGACAACTAATAGTGAAACATTCGTCCTGATAAATCATCAGATAATTAATGTGACCAGAAAGAAAAACAAACTTCTAATACGTGATTCTCCTTCCGTATTTTTTGCTTTTTTCTACAGTTTTTTATTTTATTTGGTGCCATATTGAATATCTGAACATTTACTTTTCATTTCAAGGGGGAAACAGTCAATCTTTGCTATAACTTGATTTTTGTAAGATGGCAAAATGTAATTGAAATGTACAGTAATTTAAAGGTGTGTCAAATTATCTCAACGGTAACTAAAGCTGTTAAGCTAATCTGCTGAGGAGTGAAAAGTGCAATACAGTGTACTTAATTCTAAAATTAATAGCGGTATAAAGGTGCACAAAAAGGAAATACTCAAATGTGTACTTCAGTGCAGTATTTAAGTAGTTACAAGTTCTATTACTCATGCGTCATAAAGGTTAATATTAATGTCACACAAATGCTCTAGTACATGTTTTTATGCGCCACAGTATTTATTCAAGATAAAACTTTTTTGACACACAAGATAGTTTCACCTGCTGTGAAGAATCTAACCTGCTGGAAATTTAACACAGTGTTACCACTGTAGATGTTGGTGTAACTTGTCTCTTTTCTTCTACACTATTTATTTTAAGCTATACTGTATGTATTGGAAGTACGTTACCTGAACGAGGCTGCTAAAGGAGCTGTATAGACTCATGGTGGTCTTGCTGAAGGACAGCGAATTAGTCAGTGTCTTGCAATCAGCCACTACTGCTATCAACATGTCTGATGTGACCTTTTCCATACAGACTGGTTAAGTTCATAGGATTATATTCTTTCACCTTGTTTTGTTCCGTAAATATGCTGACAGTCAATGAAAACTTCCAAGTAGAATGATACCTTTTTTCTCAAAATACAGTAAGATACTGAGGGACTTATATTTATTTTTGTTTGATGCCAGGGTGTATGACTGCTTGCTTTGTTGGTGTACCATGCTGTTGACACACTTCGCTGCACATGGGTACTCAGTTTGCAAAATATGGACCAAGTGCCATTCCAACAATGCACAAAGGGTGTGTGCAGATTTTAGGAAGTGTCCTACAAACCCTGTGAAACCCTATAAAAAGCCATGAAAAAGGCCAACAATTTTATTTTTGTACATTTTTGCACAAGCCAAAATGACGCAGCTTTCATGGGACGAACCACGATGTGACACTCCTCCAGCAGGACGCTTGCCCACACACCGCACGCATCACAACCACAAATCTGCAGGCACAAGGAGTCTTACCAAATATTTGCCTGATGAAGGTCTAAGGGCTGATACGTCACTTTGCAATTTATTCTTGACAACTTGTATTGTTATTGTATTTTTTCACATAAATTGCAGGGTCTGTTGTGATAAAAAACTGGACTTTCAATACAAGAAAATACAAAATATTGACAAACCTTGACGCAAACATTTTCACTGACTGTCAGTGTATATTGTGGAAGCAAGCTGTCAAATCTAATGGCTTCATTTCAATACAAGCACATAATACTGATAAGCAACTAATTAATGGCTACCTGTTACTAACAGATATGAAAACACTTCCCTGTAGTATAGAGCAGGCTGTTACACTAATAATTTGACACTTATTAACCCAAGTACCATATCTGTGTGTGTGTGACTGTGGCGCATGAGTTACTTTCATGTTTTCTTTGGCATGACTTGAGTGTTTCCCCTAAATTTTCCAGCACTGATAACCACTCATTTCAACCACTGAGGTCTTCAACAATCTTTAAGTCATTCAAATCGCCTTTTGTACTGTGCAGATGAAGGGAAGTTGCCACATTACTGTAATTACTGTCATTCCTTTTACCAATAAAAGGAAGCCAATATCTGCAACTAGGAACTTCCGACACATTATTTTATTATCAGTTTATATGCTTATTATTGTCAATTGTGCATTTTTAAGCAATTATTTAACATGTACAGCAGCTACTCACATGCAGCTCATAACTTTTTTTCATGTGTTTGCATGAATGTACAGCCACCGCCACAACACGTAACAATTTTAGAAGTGGTACTGGGCTAATGCTGAAATTA
>JAQQAE010007661.1:0-15715 GCA_029823295.1 Pseudamia nigra | reverse complement strand
TCATTGGCATTTCGCTGTGGCGACCCCTGAGGGGAGCAGCTGAACGGAGAAGAAGAAGACACTGCGAATTTTATTCATTTTGTTGAATGTTTTGCACATTTTTGTTCATGTTAATTTTTTTGGGGTTAATTTTATTTTGTCATGTTTGGCTTAGTTTGTTTATAACTTTGGCATCTTTTTGTTCTTTTTAGTTGATTTTTTTGGGTCCATTTTGTTCTCTTTTTTTGTCTAAATCAAGAAAAGGGTCAGAAAAACAATCTGTGCACTTTTCAGGGTAAACAAGAATGTCATGTCAAATCAGGATCACAGGTCAATCCAGAAATGACATGGGCTTGGATTTCATCTACTAAAGAATTGTACTTCATCAGCTTGCAGACATCTTATTGTTTTCCATGTAATCTGTCACTTCAGCGTCAAAGGGTTCTGTCATCATTTTGCTTTTCAGCAGTAATAAGCCAGATAATGGCACTGTCGTGTCTGAGTTCACCACCTGGTGCAAGGAGACCTTGGACATAAATGTCTCTAAGACAAAGGGGATGATCATTGGCTTTGGGAAAAGTCCAACTGTGCACAGTCTATATGACTGATTACTCCATCAGTTACAAAGCTGCCATTTTTGAAGGGTATTTTTTTTTCTTCACTTTTTATTACAGTATTTCTTCTTTGTTCCTTTTTCTCAGTTCTTCTTCATCATCATGGTGATCTTCGCAGCAGAAGTAACTGCGCTGGTTTTCAGCTTCATCTACAAAGGCAGAGTGAGTCACACAAAATGAGTTTGCTGTCGACGTGGTACAATTTCAGCCATTAAAATAAATCCATATCCTCCATGACCTTGGTACTAAATCACCTGGCTGCTGTGTATATAATAACAGTTAGTGTTTGTTATGTGTGCAGGTCACCCAGGACCTGGACAAGTCTATGAGAAACGTCTTCATAAAGTACAATGGAGATAAAAATCAGGCTGAGACTATCGCTGTGGACTTCCTTCAGAGGGAGGTTGGTGTTTTTTTTCCTTTTTGTAATTGAATATGATTAACTTTGTGTTCTCAGTTTCATTCTCTTTGCTCTGCTTTACTTGCTGTCATTTCCCATTTTTTAAGCCATTTTAACACATCTGACTCATTCATACACACTATGAAGGATTCAGGTGTGTTAAGAGTAAGGTGTATTTTCCATTTCTGTGAGTAACATTTTGTGTCATTGTGTAGATCAAGTGTTTTAGATTTTGCTCATTTTTGTATTATTGTGAAATGATAATGTTAGTTCAGGGAAACTAATGGCTTAACTCCTAAAGATCCCATATCGTGAACACATGGTTTTCTTGCATTTTGAGGTTTGTACAGAGTCTGTGAAGTAAAATAAAAGTTGGAAAAAAAAACCCCAAAACATTTTGAAAATGTACCCTGTGGCATCACAAGTTACACAATTCAAGGCACCAATCACATTTAAGCTAAATTGCATTAGCCCCGCCCCCACAAGCTAGTGGAATTCTAACCTGAAAAATCTGTAAATCTAAAATTTCAACTGACCAATCATATTCAAGCTAAAACTAGCCCCGACTGGCTCCTCTCTGGTATGACCTCTGTAATATATTGACTATTATCATGAGAATCAATATGCCTTTAGATCCCAAATTGTGTTTACTGGAAAATTTAGCAAAGGTCAGTGCATCTATGAGTACACATCAAGTATACACATGGAAATCTGACTTCCTTCCCTCCATTAACAGATGGACTGAAATCAAGAGTTGTGTTCCTTTAGACAAAAATTACAGTTTGTGAAAACGTAACAATGTATTTTTGAAAATCCCACAGCCAGTTTTTTGTCAAAATTCATGCTGTTCCAGTTTAATAAATAGGTTTAAATGGTACAAAGATAAATCCTGAAGTGCCAGTGGTTTAAAAAAAAAAAAAGGTTAGGTTACCTAAAATCGGAAATTATACTATTAATTGCATTATCAGAATTATACAAAAAGGCCTTTTAAAGGGAACCAGACATGATTTAACAACTTAAAGCTGTTCTGCACCAATGGAGGTTGATCAACACCTGTAGGAATTATTTGATACAAATAATTCCTACAGGTGTCCTAAGTTTGCTTTATTAATTAAAACCCCCATCCGTTTGCATAAAAGCAATGTTGGAACCACAGACTGTATATATTACTGAACAAAGTGACCATAACGTCACCCATTAGTTTCTGAAGGGCCGGTTTGAGTCAATCGACTTCCTGGACGACATCTTGGAGCCAAAAACAGGATGTAACCATATTTGGATGAATGGCAGCAAGGCTAACTGAATGTTCATGCCAGGGGACTCATGGGAAGCCAATACTAGCCGCGAGCTTACGGATATGGTAAAACTTCACCAGGCAGTGTCAAACAAAGTCATATCACAGTGTTGTGAGTGTAAACACTTACCCTCGACTGCGGCTGTGGGTATCTCATGTGTAACCATGAACATATTGAATAAATAGAAGATACGAAGGTCCGAATCGGTCCGACTTCACTAGTGAGCTGTTACTATAGCGACATGTCAATCAAATCCAGCATGGCAGTGATTTGTTGGATTATTTGCTGTAATATTTTAATAACAGAGCAAAAAATTAAAAATGGACCACCATGTTACTTATTAGAGGGTCCGAATAAAACGTTTGAGACTATGATGACCTACAAAAAAAAAATGTATTTGCTTAGTATTTTCTGATAGAAGTCCAATGTATCTCTATGGGGAAATAGCTTCTTGGAGCCGAACGATCGGTTCCCCAGTGGCCAAGCGGTGGGATTACAACTTAAAGTTACTTCCGCAATGGCCTCACTGAACAGCCTGGGTAATTGCCCCCTGGTTGGAACATACTGGTATCATACCCTAGTGAGCATTATCTGAACAGTATTGTATTGCAGAAAGCTTTGTGTTGCTATAAAATGATGAGATAAAGGAACAAAAGCAGTGGAAGAGAGACAGACCATCATAACACTTAAAAGTGTAGGTCTTTTCTAAAGAAATTGTGAAGAAAGTCAAGGTGCCAGTGAGTACAGTTTCCTTTACCAGGAAAAGACACTCAGAAACTGACAGGAAGAGGTCTGGCATCTGTCACAGTGAATATTAAAAAAAAAAAAACAAAAACAATAAGGCTTATCCCTTTGAATGTTAAATATCTTGCCTTGTCTATCTTGTAAATTAAATGTAAGTTGAAAAGGATTTGAAAACTGTTGTATTCTGTGTGTACTTTCATGTTACACAATGTCCCAGATTCATTGCACTTGGGGGTTATACATTTTGTAAATATGGACCAATGAGGGGAATATAACTTTAATTGAATTAATGAAAGAAACTCAAAGAAATGGCACTTTGAAAGCATTGGAATGTCACAATTGACAAAGATCTGAAGAAAGAAATTTAGGGCAAAAGCTTTGACATATGCTGGAAGAGTCTGACATTATGCCAGATGATCTAGATCAGTGGTTCAGTTCAGGATGAAAAAGGTAAAGACATATTCACATTTTTGATCAGGTATCCATTAAGTTATGAGTAAAACCAACAGGTAACATGATAACTGTCATTGTTGTCATTCTTCTGTCTTCAGGGTTTATTTTCACATTGTCAGTTTATCCAATTTAGCATCTTTACTTTTTTGTTTCATTTAATCTTACTCATGTATTTGATGATGGATGAATACTCATCATTCTGAACATGAAGCAGACTTTAAAATCACAAATTCCCTTAATTTATGCCTATTTCAGCCTCAGATTATACTCATTTTAACCTTCTCACATGTAGTTTATTGAAATGTGTTTTTTTTTTTTTTTTACATATTTATACCATTTACACCTTTTTTTTTTCTGGCTGCATCTTTTACATTTTGAACTTATGTTTTTCTCAAATAATTCACAGCCAAAGAGATACTGTGTTTCTTTGGCTTTCACTCGGCAAACATCAGCCTCTAAACTGAATGCCATGACGTTAATCATAGCAAACTTTTTGCTCAGCACTACTTTACTACGTACTACCGTCCTAGTGTCACATTTCTCTTTTTGTAATTGTGTGTGGATCATTCCTTCATTCTCCTCACAGATGAGCAGCTGTTCTTTCTTTGTGCAGTTGCAGTGCTGTGGCATCAACAACTACACCAGCTGGTCCAACAATTCCCTTTTTGCTGAGAATAAGACGGTGCCTCTGTCCTGCTGTAAAAACACCACCTCTGGTTCAGAATGTAAAGGTAGAACAGATCAACCGAACCTGCTGAATGTTGAGGTAAACTTCCTAGCAGCATCACACCTGAAACACTGTGTCACCATCTCGTCACCAGTTACAAAGTCTCCCAAATCTGTGCATGTAAAGAAACACTGGCAATGATTTAAACAGCCATTCATAATGTAAACACTGTTCATTAATTTCAGGGTTGTGAGCCCAAACTCGCACACTTCTTTGGTGAAGTTTTGACTTACGCCATGCTGGTCATTCTGGGCTTCGCCATCGTCAAGGTAACAAAGACTAATGTTGACTGTGAGGCAAAATGGGGAAAAGTATTTGTATCTTAATGGGATCACACCAATTTGATAATTGGTATCAGTCTGATGTGAGCAAAAACACCTGATCGGATATCACATTTTGCTTTAATTCATTTATTTTCTGTACCCCTTAATCCTGGGTTGGAGGGGCTATTCCAGCTGACTTTGAGGGGAGGGTACATCCTGGATGAGTTGCTGGTTCATTGCAAGGCTGATGTATAGAAACAACCATTACACTCACATTCATACCTATGGGCAATTCAGACTGACCAATGCACCCATCCATGCATGATTTTTGAATACTCTTGCACTTTTCCAGCAAGTTCAACTTTGACTCAGCAATCCCATGCAATCTCTTCAGATTGCAGATTTTATAGTTGCTTATTTTGTTGATTTTTATCCATTTTGCTGCTTATTTCGTATACGTTATTTATTTTGCACACATTTGCAAACCATTGTACAGTATTTTGCTTTTACTGACGTTTTACACAACGTCCCAAGTTTATCGGAGTTGGGGTTTGCACATGTATGATACGGTTCGCTATGGTCTGTTATGTTCAGTCCGTCTTCTCTGAACAGGCTAAAGGAAGCACATTTACATTTCAAGAGGTTATGTCTGATTATTGCCTTTGTTTTCCTCCAGTTCTTTGGGATGCTGAGCGTATGCGTGATCACGTGCAGAAGCGACAGCCACAGGAGCGGCTACGAGCCTCTGTACGCCTGAACCAGCTGCTGCCTCCCTTCTCTGCCGCAACATTCCTCCTCACATTAAATCGGTGTATTTTTCTTACCAGATTGTCTTACTTTTTGATACACGATTCAGCGGTACAAAATGCTGTACCCTCGGCTCGGTCTCCGAAGCTCGCTGTGAATTTATTGCGTTGATAAAAAGGCATTAAATCTAAAATAAAATCATCTGAGCCTTTCATCTCTGCTGTATGTCCACAATATGTCACGGGATGTAACTTTTGACTTGTACCATAATGAAAGACTTAAAGGTGAATGTTTTTAAGCTTTTTGTGATTTATAAATGAAAGTGGTTTAATGCCTTATTTAGGGTGGTTGACGTATTTATAGCCAATTTAAACAATATATCACCCTATGGTCAGTTCACTGTATTAAGTTGAGGCACAGTTTTACATAGATGTGGGTTTCTGAATTAAATGAAAACAATAATATTTCACTGTGACTTCTTTTATTGTGATTATTTTTTAATGTGTGTGAATGGGTTTTCAGTGCTGACATATTTTCAGTTTGTTCTTTTTGTTGCTTGTATTTTAATTCTTTTGCTCATTTTTTTACATTACTTTGTTCACTTTTCTTCACTTTCTTCTGTCACATTTAAATTTTTCTCATTTTGGTCATTTTTGTTCCCCATGTTATGGTGTATTTTGCTCATTTTTGTCCATTCTCATGCTCATTTTGTTAATTTCTCCATGCTTCGTTCCCTATTTTGCTCATTTTCTTAAGTTTGATCATTTTTGTTCATTTTTATCTGTTCTGATGCTTATTTTATATATTTATGCCCAACCTACTTATTCTGCTTGTTTTTTACACTTTTATTTCTTGTTTTGTTTACTTTTGCTCCGTTGGCTATTTAGTCTCACCGCTTTTGTGTGTTTTGTTAATCATTGTGTTAGTTTTTGTTAATTGTATTAGTTACGTATGTTGTTCTTTACTTTCCTCATCATTCTTAATTTTTCTTTAATATTTATATTTTTCTTCTTTTCTTGATTTTCTCTGTTTTATGCTTATTTTGTTCATTTCTACTTTGTTTCTTATTTTTGCTTGTTTTTTTCCCCTCATTTTTCCTTCCATTTTTCCCTTATTTTGCCTTTTTTTTCAATTTGTCAATTTTCTTATTATTGTTTTTCTCAGTTTATTTTCTTTTTTTTCACTTCATTTTTCTTGTGTTCTTTTTGCAATTTTTTTTGGGTAATTTTATAGCATTTTATGTTCATTTTTGGCATTTTTGTTGCTTATTTTGCTCATTTTTATTAATGTTCTTTATTTTATTCCTCATGTTTGTCCCTAAAAATAAGCATGAGGAAAAAATATTGCTTATTTTGTTGCTTCCTTTGCTCGTTTTCATGAAGTTATTGCTTGTTTTTTTTTTTTACATTTTTGTCCATTTTGTCATTCATGTTGATTATTTTTGCTCAGTTTGTTCCTAATTTCTGTTCTGCTGCTTATTTTGCTCATTTTTGTTCATTGTATTGTCTTGCTCATTTTTTTGCTGCTTTTGTTTAATTTATTCCTTTTTCCACCTAGTTTTGTTCCTCATTTTGCAGATTTTTGTTCATTTTTTTTGTTACTCATTTTGTTGCTCATTTGTGTCTGTCATCTTGTCTTCCTCTTGTCATGTCCTGCTCTGAAACCACCATCACATGGCGTGTTTGTGTCAGAACACCTTTATAACTGTGTTATTTCCCAACGGAGCGGTGACACATGACCTCGTCTGTTATCGCTTTCTTAGGTCCTGACACCCTGCTGATAAAAAGATCCTCCATGTCTCTCTCACACACACACAAGAGATATGAGGGTCCGGCTCACAGTATGTCAGATAAATGCATAACAATGTAAACTCAAACCATCAGGTGGAAGAGGCAGAATTCATCACAGAGCACTGATTAAAGCACAGGTTAATCAGCCTGCAACAAATGTAGCATTATTAGAAGATTTATAAATACTGTGCATTAAAGTGTAATAACGGCCCTAATCCTGCAGAGTGTGCTAGAAACCAGACTGAGCCTAAAACCACTCTATGTATCCCGAAGATTCATTGCAAAACATTAAAAAGAACTGTTAGAATTTTATTTTCCACATATGGAAAAAGCTGTGTTGACATTTACGCAGGCTTGTCTGTCCCAGGCAGAAACCTGCTTTTACTCGTTTTGATTCTTAGGCTCATGTTTGTCCATTTTATTGCTTGTTTTGTTCATTTTTGCCCAGTTTGTTACTTATGAAGTTTTTCATGTCGTCCCTTATTTTGCTCATTTTTGTTTGTTTCGTTCTTTATTTTGCTCATTTCATCAGTTACTTTTTACAAAAATGAGCAAAATAAGTGTTTATTTAGCTCATTTTGTTCTTTATTTTGCTTTTTGTTATTTTCATTAGTTATTTTGCTAATTTTTCTTGATTTCGCCAGTTATTTTGCTCATTTTGTTCATTTCGTTCTTTATTTTGCTCATTTTCATTCATGTTTATTTTGCTCATTTTTGTTCGTTTTGTTCTTTATTTTCCTCATTTTTGTTCATGTGTTTATTTTGCTAATTTTGGATGATTTCATGTATTATTTTTGCTCATTTTTGTTCATTTTCTTCATTTTACTCATTTTGTTCATTTCATTCTTTGTTTTACTCATTTTTGTTCATGTGTTTATTTTGCTAATTCTGGATGATTTCATGTATTATTTATGCTTATTTTTTTGTTCATTAGCTATTTTGCTCATTTTTGTTCATTTTCTTCACTTTACTCATTTTGTTCATTTCATTCTTTGTTTTGCTCATTTTTGTTCATGTCATTCATTATTTTACCCAGTTTTTTTCATGTTTACTTTGGTAATTTTTGTTTATTTCATTCTTTATTTTGCTCAATTTTGTTCCTCATTTTTCTTCATGCAAGTGTTTATTTTGCTATTTTTTATGCTATTGTTGTAGCATTGTTGGCTCCTTTGTGGTCTTTTTGTTTCTTTTTTTTTTTTGCTCATTTTTATTTTTGTTCTTGATTTTCTTCGCTTTTGTTCTTTTCTTCCTAACTTGCTCATTATTTTCAATTTTAATGCTTATTTTTGCTCATGTTGTTTATTGTGTCAGTTGTTGCCAATTGTGTTGCTCATTTTGCTAATTTGTTTGTTATTCTTATTGTGTTTTTTGTTTTGTTGCTTACTTTTGCTCATTTTTATTAACCTTGTTCTATATTTATCAAGAATAATTATCAAATTGTCAATTTTGGTCCCTTTTTGGTTTATTTACATGTCTATTTTGTTCTTTGATGTCCACCTGGTTGCTTCTTTTGTCAACGTGGGTCCTAGGGTTCATTGCCTTGTTTATTTTGTTCATTTTTTTCCATTTGGTCTCTGTTTAGGCTCCTGTTTGCTGATTTGATGTTGCACTTTGTGCTCGTACTTGTTGTTTGCACCGTGTTGCTTTGCACTGAACTGTCATCAGGCGATAGAACCGACCCGCTGGCCTGTGTCTGGCCACGTACGCCTCATATCTGTTGACTGCATATCTTATTCAGTGCATCCCCTCTGCTGCAGGCTGTGTTGACATATGGACAGGGCCTTTGCTTTTCAGACACAGGCCTCTCGACAGCCACACGCTGCTCGATAACCCTGTCTGTTTCTATCGGAGTGGGTTTACTGTGGGTGCCTGTCCACGCGCCTTCCCTGTCTCGTCAAATCTCTGTCTGCGTCTGTCATTTACATTTGATGTGTGTCGCGTGTGTGTGTGGTTCTTAAAGTGGTGACCTTTGCAGCACCTGGTATTTTCAGATCGCCGCATTCTATTTATAACCAATGAGGACAAGGCTTTTAGATAGCTAGATAGATAGATGTACTTTATTGATCCCACAAAAAGGGGAAATTCACTTTCATTTTCAGTTTCTCCTCTACAACATTGACAAGAAAATTACTTTTTTTTCTCAGACCTTTCAGAAACCACCTCATTTGACAACAGTGCTGATTTTGTGTCATTTTATTCCTTATTTTGTTCATTTTGTTGCTTATCTTGTTCATTTTTGCTCATACTGTCACTTGTTTGTTTTTGTTCATTTTAATCCTTGTTTGGTTCATTTTGTCAGTTACTTTGTTTTTTTCTGTTCATTTTGTTACTTATTTTGTTAACCGTTTTCATTTTATTCCTTGTCTTCATTTTGTCTCTTATTTTGTTAATTTTTGTTCATTTTATTCCTAGTTATGTTCATTTTTAAATTTATTTTGGAACCCCTCGTTTCTTTTGTTATTTTGTTAATTTCTGTTCATTTTATTCCTTGTTTTGTTCATTTTGTTTCTTATTTTTGTTCTTTTTTGTTCATTTTGTTGCTTATTTTATTTATTTTTGTTCATTTTATTCCTAGTTTTGTTCATTTTGTTACTTATTGTGGAACCTTTGGTTCCTTTTTATTGTTATTTTGTTCATTTTCTTCCTTATTTTGTTAATTTTATTTCTTACTTTGTTAGCTTGGTTATTTTTGTTTATTTTTTTTACTTATTTTGCTCATTTTTGTTCATTTTACTGCATATAATATTATTCATTCATTCATTCATTATTTGTTCATCTGTTGTGTATTTTGGTCCATTTTGTTAATGTGTTACTTTTTTATTCTTTTCCTCAGATGTCATGTTTCATTCTCATTCACACTATTGATGATTGTGTGCTTTTCTGTTTTATTTGTTTTCTTTTTCATTTTTCTGCTCATTTCTTGATGATTTTGTTCATTTTTTTCCCCATTTCATTGGTGATGCAGTTCATTTTTGCTGATCATTTCATTCATTTTTGTCCATGTCACTCAGTAATGTTTTGTTCATTCTCTTGATGTACAGCTTCTTTACATCAAAATGAACAAAATAAGTCTCGTAAATGTTATTATAGTTTACATATAAAGAGTAAAATGCATTAAAATACTACATGTGGATTAATTTTCAGCAAGTATACAGTGATGGGTTTTTTTTTCCGTAGAGATCCTGAGGGGATTTGGGAACCACTACCAAGCTCTCAGTCATATTTCAACCTGTTTCATCCTCTGTTCTGATTCAGGAGTCAGGGTGACATGTGCTTGTACATACGATTTAGTTTCCTCCTGAGTCATATGTGTTCACCTACAGATGTGTCCTCCAGCTCTGCCGGCGCCGTCACCTCCGTGGTAACATATCCAATGTGAACACAGTGGTCGAGCTGAGCCATGTGTCGTCACAGGGAAACTTCATCCTCACCTCTAATTTATTTATTTCCCTTCCTGCTCAGGCCGGGATCTGCTGCGCAGAGGTAATCTGAGGCGAGCATCACACAATGCTGCAGCTCGGAGGCGGAGGGGATATGGGTTTTTTATTAATTTTTAATTCATTTTTAAAATTTTTTATTGATTTTTTTGAATAAATTCTTATTCAAAATTTTTTTGTTCATTTTTTGTCATTTGTTTGTTGACTTTTGTGATTTTTTTTTACTCTTTGTGTTCATTTTTGCCACCATTTTTTCCATGTTTGTTCATTTTTATCACTATTTTGCTAATTTATTAAATTTCCGTCATTATTTTGTGCATTTTTTTGTACATTTTAACACTATTTTCCTCACCTTTGTAATTTTTTTTTCATTTTTTACTCTTTTGTTTTATACTTTGTGCTTATTGTCAATGTGTTTCATTCTTATGCATCTTATCCTACACGTGTTAAAGACTACACTACAGAAATGTTAGTGTGTTTATTATTATCATTTGTGTCATTATTTTTGCTCATTTCTGGTCATTTCTGTCACTATCTTGCTATTTTAATTTCATTTTTTCCTTTATTTTGATCAATTTTGTTCCAGTTTTTTCATTGTTTTACTCATTTCTGTCAGTTTTACTCATTTTTGTTCATTTTTTCTATGTTTTTGCTTATTTTTGTTCTTTTGTTTTTATTTCATGCTCATTTTTAATGTAATTCTTTCTGTTATGTTAATGTTATTATCTTACAAATTTTAATGTTGTCAGACAGATTCATTTACAATAAAGAACATAAATGCTAGGTCAGTTTCCAATGATTTCATGATGCATTTTCCCTCAATTTTCAATTTTTTCTTCACTTCGTTGCTTATTTTTTCATTCCTTGCTAATATTCTTGTTTATCTTTGTTTATTTTGTTCTTTATTTCTTAAATGTTGGCTCATTTTATTCTTTTTTTGTCAAGTTTGTTCTTTATTTTACTTGTTTTGTTTACTATTTGCTCATTTAAGGTCTTATTTCACTCATTTTGTTCCTTATCTTTTTCACTTTTGTTCCTCTACTTCTTTAATCTGCTTGTTATGTTGCTTGTTTTATCTATTTTGCCTGCTTTTCTCACTGTTGTACATTTTATTCCTTATTTAGTTAATTTTTTCAGATTTCGTTGCTTATTGTTGCTTATTTTATTCCTTATTTTGCTTTTATTTAACAGATTTTTGTCCATTTAACTCTATTTGTTTTTTTTGTTTTTTTTTGGCTCTTGTAATCTTAGGGTCTTATGTCTCTTGTCTTTACACTGCAATTGTTTTTAATTTGCATTTTCACACCTGGCTATGTGTAGTTTACTCAGAAAACAGACCTGTACAAGAGTAGATTTTCTCTCCTTTTTGTTTTTTAAGACAAATTCTCAGTTCGATGAGGTTTTATTGCAGACACATGGTTAATGACTACATGTTGTCAGGAGCAGGTGCTGCTAACAATGTGTGTGTGTGTGTGTGTGTGTGTTTCTGAAAATAGACCCAGACATGGTGATGTCTCTATTTGTCAGATGCTATCAGTGTTAATTAGAGAGGGCAGCCACAAAAGAGCAAAAGAAATGCATCACACACAGAACAATGGATCAAATAAAGCAGCAGGAGCGTGATTCTATGATCTGTTTTGTTTTGCTTTGTGCCTTTAATTTATTTATAGTCAGATGAATAAATCAAATGCTCATATTTCATGCTTTTTAGGACCTTTTTAATGTAATTTCAAGTTAACACGATAACCTAGAAAATGCCTAAAATTAATAAGGAATGAACAAAAAATAGTCAGAAAATAAATTAATATGACCGTAATAATCCAAAAACTGAGCAAGAGCGTACACAAAATATACAAATCTACATGTTCCAGCAGATACATTCTGTCCATCAAGGCAAACGGGTTCATTTGTAGCTTTGAATGGTCATTAACGGACGTTAGATCATAGGTCTGTGACAATTAAGACCAAACCAGTTGGAATTTAAACATTTTCCTGACTGTAAAATTGATTTTAAGACATTTTTAAGATGGTTAAAGGACCTGTAAATGAACTAATATTTTCTTTTTTTGTTTTTGTTTCGCATTATATTTACTGTAAGCTCATTGTGATGTTATCATTGTTTTTGCTCATTTTTGTTAATTTTTCTCACTATGACGTTCATTATTTGTAAATTTTTGTCAAAATGTTGCTCTTTTTGTTCTGTCTTGTCACTATTTTACTAATTTTTGTTCATTTTTGACATTATTTTGTAAAATTTTTGTTCACTTTTAGCACTATTTTGCTCATTTATGTTCATTTTGATCATTCTTTGGCTTGTTTTTATTCATTTTTATCACAATTTTGCTCATTTTTTGTTTTATTTTGTCACTGTTTTGCTCATTTTTGTTCATTTTTGTGATTATTTTGCACATTTTTTGCACATTTTATCACTACTTTGCTCTTTTTTTTGGTTCATTTTTGTCATTGTTTTACTCTTGTTCATTTTTGTCACTATTTTACACATTTTTGTTCATTTTTATCATTTAATGCTTATTTTCATTGAGCTTCATTCTTGTGCATCTTATTTTATTTTTAAGACAACAGCATATATATTATTTGTATTTATATTATATGTATATGTATTATATAAGTTATATGTATTTAGTGAGTTTCCTTAGATTTCCTGCAGCTTCTAGCAAATTGTAGCTGTTTAGAATTAAGAAAATACCTATTTTGTTTTGGTTTTTCAAGAAAATAAACAAAAATATACATTACGATCAATGAAGAAGACAAAGATGCACAAACATACAAACAAATAGATCCAATACTGTATATAATTCTCCCAATTTTGGGTCCCGACCCTTTGGGAAAAATAAATCTAACGACTGCTGTCACAACAAAGATCATCTATCTGCACTGGAGAATTTTCATTCCTTTTTCTGACAGCTTCACCACAACAAAAGTGAAACATCTGGACAAACACTGAGCTGTGAGGCCGCATCAGCAAAACTATTTGACAATTTCCTTTTGAGTGCATTCCATTTGCAAATCCCTGTTATGATGCTGAAACGAGACGCAGATACACCTGCAAAGATGTCAACAGAGATGCATTTTTGAGTCCTGGCAGCAGAACAGGTTTTTGACAGATGCATTTTGGGAAGTGACGGTCATTTCATTAGATGGCAGCGGATGCATCTCTGTAATCATGTAAAACCACTGACCCAGCAACGACTTGTTGCTTTTAGAGAATTACTTGTTTCATTCAGAGTGGAATCGGAAGCACACACTGTACCTGTTCTCTCCCAAACGTAGGGCTGGAGCCAAAACAGGCCTTTTTCATCAGGTTGCACATTTTGTTTGAGTTGTTTTCTCCATTATGTTGTTCATTTCTATTCATTTTCTTGATTATTTAGTTTCTTTTTTTGATTTCATTTACAGTATTTTCTTTGATTTTCTAAATTACATTAGATTTTTTTGTGTTTTTGTTGAGTATTTTGTTCATTTATATTTATTTTCTTGGCTATTTTGTTAATTCCCTTTCGTTTTGTTTATTATTTACTTTGTTTTTGTTCATTTTTAAATTAGATTTGTTAATTTATTTGTTTTTCTTGAATATTTTGTTCATTTCCATTCACTTCCTCTGCCATTTTGTTCATGTTCATTAATTGTGTTTATTATTTTTGCTTATTTTTGTTCATTTTCTTGATTGTTTTATTGTTGTTTTTTGTTTTCTGGATTGTTTTGTTTATTTTCATAAATTTGTTTCGTTATTTTGCTCTTTTTGGTTATTATTTTGTTCATTCCCATTCATTTTGTTTATTATTTGCTTTGTTTTTGCTCATTTTTACATTAGATTTAAAATTTATTTATTTTTTGTTTTTCGTGAATATTTTGTTCACTTCCATTCATTTTCTTGGCTATTTTGTTCACTTTCATTAACTGTGTTTATTATTTTTGTTCATTTTCTTGATTATTTTTAGTTTTTGTTTGTTTTCTTGATTATTTGGTTGATTGCATTTTTTTGTGTTTATTTTCATCAATTTACATTAATTATGTTTAGAATTTTCTTCCTTTTTTCATTTGTTTATCATTTTGTTCATTTTCATTCACTGTATTAATTATACTGTGTTAATTTATGATGATTATTTTGTTAATTTTATTACTATTCTTTCAGCTGTCATATTTTTCAGGTATTTGGTATTAATTTATTGTTAATGTATTTATTAATTTATTGTTTAATTTATTAATATTGGCTTATCATTTTATTAATTTTTCCATTACATAGGGTATTTTTAATTTTTCATAATTTTTCTTATTGTATTCGGTATTTTGTTCATATCTTGGTTATTTTTGTTCATTTTTGTTATTTCATTTTTTACTGTTCATTATCTACAGTTTTGACAATTTTTGACAATTTTATGAATTATTCTGTTTATTTATTCTGTTTATTATATTCTTTATTTTACTATTATTGTGGATAAAAATTGGAAAATAAGTGAAATGCTCATTCTTATTTGTCTTTATCTTTTCCAACCAAACAGCAAAAACATTTTTAAAATATGCTGTTATGTAGATTTTGGAGTTTGAATCCCAAATTTCTACATTCATCCTGAACTGGAAAAACATGATAAAGACTTAAATAAACTTAACATAAGAACATCTATAAATATAATATATAAGGACCCCACTGCTTCCTCGTTGCTGTGGGGTCCCTGGGTGAAAGTCGCAGCCTGGTGAGCTTTCATTTCCTCTACTGATTCCATTCACTGTCTCCCATTAGTTGTCATCATGCATTATATGTGGGCTAATGAGGCAGAAATAGCAGCTGTAATCCAGAAGTGTAACTCTCATAAGATCACACTGTCACTTCATACTGGCTTCATTACAGTCACTCATTCCCGGGCCTTTGTTTTCTTTCTGTGTTCATCCTGGCTGCGGCGGCTCCTCCACATTATCATTATTGTATTCACCATGCAGACCTGCCTCCTCCCTTGGCTCACATTAGAACACAAAACACTAATAACCACCGGCAAAGACTATACACTAAGTCAGAAGTCCTACAATGAACCCGGAAGATCCTGCACACACTGAAGAAACTTTTATCGTCTGCTGATGCACTTTCTGCAACCTACAACCCACACAGGGCCAAAAGTTTACATAGTTATCTGATTTCTGGAGTTATAAAACTACAGACTGAACCATCATCTTCGAAGAGAAAATGTGGTTGGAAAAAAATCTTGAATGATCATGACCGGTAATCACTTAAATGTGTGGTGAAATCAAATTG
>JAQQAE010007660.1:0-15715 GCA_029823295.1 Pseudamia nigra | reverse complement strand
GAGCAGGTACTAAAAAAGTACCAGGTACCAGGTACTAATGGAAACGCTCCCAAAGCGAGCTGAGTCGAGCCGAGTAGGTACTAATGGAAAAGCGACAATAGCAAACAAGGAAACGGGGACGGGAGCAGCTAGAAATGCGTCTGCTCTCTCTGGAAGCCGGAAGAAGATACGTAATTAGGACAAGGTTATACACAAGTACACACATCACTGATTCTTTACAAGAAACACAGTGAAATAATTAATTTTGTTTGATCATTTTGCAAAAGCACTGATACAAACTGTGAATTTTCTAGAAGCGTAGTGCGTGGCAGGTAAGTAGAATCTCAAAATTAACAGAATAAAAATAAATTGTCTTCCTGCCCTCAACATCTTTTCTTTTCACATACCTCTCCCTTTTTCTAACACCTTAAGCCATGCAAGCTCTTGCCTTACAGTTGCCAGTTTTAGCATTATCATGGCTAATTACCAGAACTAATCTCTGCTAATGACAACATTATGAGGTGTACAGTACATGTGGTTGCAGAACCAATGCAGGAGATAACCAAAGGAGTCTTAAGTTCAGGAATAAACCGGCATATAGCTGTGCTCCTGTGGTGTATTCTGTCTATGCGTAGGTGTGTTTGACAGAGAGACAGAGAAAGATACTGCGGCTGAGAGAGAGATGCACATGTATGAAAATCAAGGAAGATTGGAGGGTGTTTGAAAGAGATAATGTGAAAGGCAATGAGGAATGACAGCATCAGTCTGGTGAAATTAGATAGTCAAAAGCCAACACAGCAAAACACATTGCATATGATGAGCTTTTCAGTGGTGCTAATATGAAAACAGGCCTATACAAACAAAAGCAAATGTATGTATTTGCTGATATAAAAAACTGAGTACTTTAAGAAATAAGATGAAAGTGAAAATTAGTATTTTACCATAATTTAACTGAACAGATGCAATTGATAACATTTTAATAATATTCACTCCCTTATGAACTAACAAAATAATGATCCATTAATGTGTGTAAACCCATGCAGTTTGAACTTTACCAATACCAAATAATATCACTGAAAGGGTTTTTAAATTAATTCATTAAAAATAAAAGTATAATGCTACAAATGTGATAAGTAAATAAGTGACAACCCAGCACCTCTGTTGACAGGGTAGAGTTCACACTTGGATTTCACAATAACAAAACAACTGACTTAACCCAGGTGACTCATGCTGCCACAGCAGAAAAAAAACAAAGATTGAAACATAGGGAAGGAATCTTTTCCCTCCTACCTGTCAGGGACCTTGTGTGGGTGCATGAGAGAGCATGAAGAACGCTACAATCAGGAGCAAAAACACAAACAAACATAAAGACCCGCTTCACACTATTACAGTACCTTGAGGACGGCCTCTCAGAATCCTGTCTACAGAGTGTTTAACAAATAAAAGGAAAAGGAAAACTAAAACTATACACGACAAGGATAATTTACTTTGCCTTCAGCACTTAATCCATTATAAATGCTCACAGTGAGGCATAGACACATACTTTGAGCTGAAACAATAGAGCTGTATTTTATCAAAGACTGTCTAAGACACTTGCATTAATGCTGTACACAACATTCACTTCTTTACTTTGGAAAATACCCTCGAGCTATTTACATTTTGTCTTTAGTGTGCATAAATACTTACCTTTCCGATATCTTTTTGTACTGCAAATAGTTTGTATGCTTTGTGGCTTTGAAACAGTTAAAAATTAATACAACAGGGATGAGATGCAGTAACCATGTTGTGCATTCAAATAATCCTTAAAGTACAGCATACCTGTGGAATTAATGAAAGCGTGCCCTAAACAGCACTGTGGCCCTGAAGGACAAGGAACCATCTGAATACGTATTTCAAAGTGTGAAGGATTTCCTAAAAGTATTTGACATAAAAAAGAGCTTTTATTTCTTTGAAATGTCATTTTACTGACTTGTGGGTTACAGATGGAGAGGCAGCTTTTGCATCTGGTTGAACTGTTGTGGCTTGTGTATTGCTGTTCAAGAGCAAGTATTCCATTCATGTTTTGATTCTTCATTTCCACATGGTGACAAGATTTCCTAGCAGCTACTTGGAATTAATTTGGGCAATTAGGATGCCTCTGCATACTCCCAGTAGTGTTGACAGAATGATGGTGTTTATTGCAGCTGCATTGTGTGCTTTAGGTTTGAGGGGAATGGAAAATCAAACTAAGCTACCATTACATATCACCAACAATGTTTAATATACAATTTGTAAGATGTGTGTTAAACACCTGCATTTTCTTTATAGGTGGTATACAAGAACAATGACTTCAAGCTGGAGCTTTCACGGCTAGCCATTGAACGAGACCCCAAAATCACTCTGAATGGTGACCTGGTGTTCCGCTGCGAAGACGTGGCAGCTCTGGATCCCGTCACATTTGAGACTCCTGAGTCATACATCTCCCTGCCCAAGTGGAACACCAAAAAAACTGGATCCATCTCCTTTGACTTCCGTACAACAGAGCCCAGCGGGCTTCTTCTGTTTAGTCATGGTCGCCCACAGGGTCCCAAAGAACAAAAACCTGGGAGGGAACTAAAGACTGATTACTTTGCCATGGAGCTGCTGGATGGGTATTTGTACCTGCTGATCGATATGGGCTCTGGAAAAACAAAGCTGAAGGCCAGCAACAAGAAGGTCAATGATGGGGAATGGTGCCATGTGGATTTCCAGAGGGAAGGAAGGAAAGGTGAGCAGAAATTTAAGCTTATGTAAGGTATAAAGTGGCAACCAAGCATGCAGATTCTTCCTAGTGCACTCAAGGTCAATACGTCTCACCAAGACAGTTCATGCATATGTAATCTTTATCCTTAGACAACAGAGAGAACAAGCTAGATCAGAACAGAGAAAACAGCCAGAACAGAAAGAAAACGGAAATGGTTTCAATCAGAGCAGACATTGTCTGACTTTCCAACTAGAAATGCCTTGAGACATTGCAAACCTCATCTGAGACCAGTAGTCTACTCTAGTCTCACACCAAACTATAATTATATTATTAAAGCATGAACAAATCACACAATCATTTCTCTTTTTTTAATTAACTATTCTAACTTCCAAGTTGGCCTTGGGTTGTCCAGTGTTGAAGAAAGTGAAAAACAATTCCAG
Organism: Pseudamia nigra; assembly: GCA_029823295.1. Classification (NCBI taxonomy): domain Eukaryota; kingdom Metazoa; phylum Chordata; class Actinopteri; order Kurtiformes; family Apogonidae; genus Pseudamia; species Pseudamia nigra. The sequence goes on along the minus strand of JAQQAE010007660.1, from coordinate 12,574 downwards.
GTCCACTGCTTTTAATGTATCTGCTTATAGATGTTAGTTATCAGTTTGTCCTTGGCCTGAGCCCTACCTTTCCAAAAAGTTGCATGAAAATTATTGCACAAGTTTTTACATAATCCTGTTTGTAGAGATAAATAGTCATGTGAATTCATAACATTCTTAACAGAAGTAATACTAATACAAATAGTGGCATTTGGTGTTATTAGACTGATGTTTTTTAATATGTCTGTTGTGTTCTGATGGGTGTCTGCATGTGGGTACAAACAGGAGCATCTGCATGCTTGAATGTGTGCATTCTGATGAATGAACTGTAGGTGGGCAAGCACCTTGGACATTATATTCCCCCTAATGGCATCTTATAATGAGGAAGGGTGTGTGTGTGTGCGTGCCTGCGTGCATTTGTGTATGAGTGTGTACATGCATGCACCTGTTATCTCACTGCTGCTCCTGCTGTAATTGGCTTTTAATAGAAAATTAAGACGGAGTCGTTAATCACAGAAAGCGAGTGGGCCTTTTGTTTCCTGCACTCCCTGCTGCATTCTGCTTCCCTTCTCCTCCATTTAGCCTATTACAGACACATTAGACACACGCGCACACTTTACTGTCATCTGTTCTCACTGTCTTTTTTCTGTCCCTCTGCCTATACTCCTTGTTCCTTAATTATCCACTTATTTGTCTTATCTCACCGTAGCCCACTGATTCACCCACCTGCCTACATCACACACTCTTCTTTAGTCACCTTTATAGTAATTAAATCAAATTTGTGTCTGTGAAGCTGAGGTAAGACTGACATAGTTATCATCATTCTCTGTTCTTTGTGTTTTTATCTGATAGGATCTATTTCAGTCAACAGTCGCAGCATGCCTTTTAGCTCTCCAGAGGGCAGTGAGATTCTGGACCTGGACAGTGATATGTACCTGGGTGGGTTGCCTGAGTCCAAGTCAGACCTCATCTTGCCGCCAGAGGTCTGGACGGCACTGCTCAACTACGGTTATGTGGGCTGTGTCCGTGACCTCTTTATTGATGGCAAGAGTCGTGATGTTCGCCGCTTGGCTGAGATCCAGAGTGCCCTTGGTGTCAGTAGTTTCTGCACACGTGAGTTGCAGAAGAGGTGCAGCAGCGCCCCCTGTGGCAACGGAGGTCTGTGCAAAGAGGGTTGGAACCGCTACATATGTGACTGTACCGGCACCGGATACCTGGGCACCAACTGTGAGATCGGTAAGAGAAATGGTAGTGTTGCATTGTAGCTGACTTAGGTTTAGCCTATTTCCATTGACAGTCCCTGGGCAGGAATCCACACACTGTAAAAAATACAAATAAGTATTCATGGGACTAAACACATACATTGAGAAGAACATGGTCAAACATACAGTGCTGTGCAAAAGTTTTAGGCTGCCTTGGGTATGTTGTTTCGGCAAACTATAGTGAGCATACACATGTACAATATAACCAGAATACACAAGAAATATAGAAACAAACATTTCAGCTTTTCTGCAATGAAGTGTCAAGTATTAAATCTCGCCTCCCTTCAAACTTAAAATGTTTTGAATTGTTTGGGTTAGAAAATCGAGATCTAGCTCGCTTTTCATTTGCTTTCCTTTCAGCTGCACATGTCAAATGGTTTGGGTTACTTTTTGCCACAGGAGTGGATGTCACACTGAATATAGAGTTTCATATTTTGAAGCCATCTAGTTCTGATTTTCATGTGATGCTACAGAAAAAACAAACTAAAAGTGAATATTTGCAAGTACTGCACCTATAACACTTACAGAATTATATTTATTCATTTTTGTGCATGCGTAGGGTTATTATTAATGAAGATAAGACAACAAACCCCAGACCTTTGCACAGTACTGTATATGTTCAAATTGAATATGCCACCACACATAAACTCCAAAAACACACATACAATATAGTCACACTCCACAATTCAATCTTCATGTAACCAACAAAACAAGGTAATAATACTAATAAAAATACAGTGTGTACAATGAATGTTGACCACACAACATATTTTCTAGTTCTAGTACTGCAAAGTACCGTTTTTTCCCAGGAATATCTGTTACTTTGTGTTCCTTTTGCCTGCACTGAAATACTGTGGGGGAAAGTGCTTTTGTCCATTCTGCATCATTTTCATGGAACATGCAGCAGAATGATGGGGAAATGGTAGAACCAATTTCATTGAATGCTTTTAAATCTAACTTGAGAATACTTGAGGCTGATTCCATCACATGTACTTGCTTTTACTCATCCTCTTTAATGATCATACCTTGTTTATTTATTTGTCATTATTTCTGTTCAGTATTTTAAACGTGCCGCTTTGTTATTTGTGTTTTTCATGTGATGCTGAGTATCTTGGCCCTTGGAAAAGACATTTTTAATCTCAATTATAAATTGAGTTAATAAATAGGCGGTCACCCTTGGCTTGCTCTCGGTGGATCTGTTGGGTTTACTCTCTGTGTAGTCTTGAGGTCTCGGCCATGAATTGCGAAGCGCCTAGAGATAATGGTCGATTATGATTGGCACTATACAAATAAAATTGAACTGAATTGAATACAATACTACCACAGGAAACAATGTGACAACATATTTTCAGATATTTATAATTCTAACTACAGAAAGCAAGACATTATCATTTTAGTTAACTCGAGGTTCTGGATTTATACAGGTGTATTTTTCTAAAGACATAAATAACACACAAACATTCTAAATATGACAAAACATGACCCTCCTAACTTCTTATAATCAAAGTATTGCCCTTCCATAGATGGGGTCACAGATGGTCTATACATCAAGCAAATATGTTTCTCCAACCAAAACGTTATGTTGTCCAGTCCCCTGAACCAGAGCTAGAAAACAAGTGTAACAAGGAGTATTTGACAACATGCTGACTTGTGTTTGACACAGCCAAACAGCTGCTGTACAGTAGATGCTAGAGCTCCACAGGGAGCTTTGTCTGAACTAGAGGCCACCCGAGGCGGGGCAACACAAGGGCCTGCGAGCTGAAAGTGGGGAATCAGGGCTGAAACTCTGAGAGGTTGGTAGTGATGTGGCAGAGCATCCAGGCCTACTGCTGCCATCTGTGCCAGTCACACAAACCCAGGTGGTGCTTACGCCCCAGTGAGACGAGGTGAGCAAGTCGAACAGCACCACGTATGTCTGATTCATCCCAATTAGCTGTCGACGACGTCTGCCTTCCTGGTTTGCCTTTGCATGTCCATAGAGATGACTGAGCCATGACGGTGTGGGATTTTGAGGGACAAGGAGGGTAATGAGGGAAGAAGAGATTGGATCCAAATCAAGACAGTGGAGGTAGAAGATGAAATGTCTTCATTTTTGAAAGGTGACATTTAAGCAGTGTCTTTGGATGCTAGAAATGACAATGGCAGTTCTGATGGTGCTCTTCTGCCATCTAGTGGAGGTTTGTTTTACTGCAGAAAAGTGGCAGACAGAGGGCGCTTTTCTAATAATCAGCCACATATTTCTCGGTGCCGGTAGAGCGCATAGATTAACAGAGTGTAAGGGCAGTCAATGATATTGAGCAGAGGGAAAAACCCAGAGGATATTACCTGAACATCATTCCTCCGAGCCACATGATGCGTTAAGCAGGCGTTAAGGTGATAATGAAAGTACTTTGGATGGAAATGGGTTGTTTTGATGGACAGATAATGGTGATTCTGAATGGTCAAGTATTTTTGTATGTGAGGTTTAGAGGTATTTTTGTCTGATCTCCATTTATCTGAGCTCCACACTTATAAAATGGTACTGCCCGCCCGTAGCAGTACATTTTGCATCTTCATGTTTTTTTGTGCCTGCTACAAAACTTAAACATTTGAAGTACAGTGTGACAGTGATTCATGTTAGCCTTTGGTGACACACATCGACCCACATTGCAAAGTAGGAGTCGTCCTCAGGGGACTGTCACTTTACACAGAAGTCTATTTATGGCATGGCTGATTCTGCTGAGAATCACCATGGCTATGTCTGGTGTGAATAAGGATGTCTCTGAAACACGGTGCACATTTCTTCTTTGTTATTTTTCTGAGCTTAAGGAGAGTGTGATACTGGATTCATTTAGAGTATTTTTTTTGCAAATTGCTTTCTTTGTCTTGAATGGATGTTTTTGCTTTAGGTGAGGAATTCTCTGCTGGATGAAAATGAAATTGGAATGGAAAAAAAAAAAATCATGAATATATTTATCCCACTGCCAAAACTTAATTTGACACATTTTTGAAATAATCATACTTAGTTGCAAAAAGACATTGTTGCTATTATGAATGTGCAACAATAGAACCTGGGACTAGAAGTGCAGTGCATATATTTGCATCCGTGCTCTGAGAGATCAACCTAAATTCTTGGCTAATTTTTCTTGCCATTCAGCTCCTTTTCTCTGCCCTTTTCTCACTCAATGTGGGGGCAATGTTCACCATGCATATTAAAATTATATGATCAGCCTCAGGCCTATGGTTAAGAAAATTGCAGAAAGAACCAGAACAAAAATTCAGACTGTCCATCCTCATCAAGTTGTTAAATTCACTAAGTTGTACCAGTAATTATCTGTTAATATCTTTTATTGTAACAGTATAAAGGATCACTGGTTATAATTGCTTTTTATACTTGATACTTTTTTAAAATCTTTTTTGAACTTTCAAGTACCCATGTTTAATCAAATCAGGCTTTTGTCTTCTATTCGAAAATGATATGATATGATATGATATGGTATGGGTAGTACTCAAGTACATTTACTCCTGTACATGTACTTGAGTAGTTTTTTCAAATAACTGTTCTTCTGGGCGTACTTTTTACAGAATACGTTTCACTCTTACTCAGTTATTTGTGATTTTTTTTTTTAAAGTTCTTCTACTCAGTTACATTTAGCCAGAGCTCAATGAGTAGGTACTGTATAAAAAAGTGTGAAATTAACAAAATAATCAAACAAAATGACTAAACTAAGCAACAAAATGATCAGACATTTACAGAAAAGATCAACGAAATGGACAAAATAAGCAAAACAAAACAAAAAACCTAAACAAAATGTACATACAATTAACAAAATAATTAAGAAAATGAACAAAACTGGGAAAGGATGGACAAAATGAACAACAAAAACTGAACAAAAACAAAAGAAACAAAATGAGTCAAAATGAATTAAGCATCAACAGTACTGAAATAATAATAATAATATTAATAATAATAATAATGTAAGGTTAAAAAATTATCAAAATAACCAACAAAATTTAGCAACAAGATGAACAAAAATGATCAAGATAATTATGGAAATAAAAGAAATGACCAAAATACCTGCAATATATTTTGCAGTTACTTGAGTAGTTTTTTTATGGGGTACTTTTTTACTCCTATTCCAGTACTTGTTTATGAGTAATTCACTACTGATGCTGTTTACTCCGTGCACCTCTGGGTATGACTGACTCTCATTGTAAAGTTTATCAGGTCCACTGTAGAAGTTAAGCACACTGTTTTTGTAAAGAGAGACAAGGTCAGCAACCTTACGCAGCTAGACTGCGGTATTTAAACAATGATGCCAGAAAATGTGTCATAGCGTTAGCCTTAACTGTTAATACACGGCAAGATGGATTATGTTGTTATGTTATATTAACCAAATTCTCACCATACCATCCAAAACCAGCAGCAGGAATTGAGACTCATCAGCTCAAACCAGTTTGGCCATTCACCTCCAATCCTCCATCTTTGTCCATAGTAAACACTTTGCATTCCTTCGTTCTGGTTTCTGTCAGATTTCCCCCTTTGCATGCTTTTTTAATTTTTATTTTTACCTTAGAACACCATATTGTTTCACAAGATGCACAGGAGGCCACAGTATTCATCAAACTGTAGCCAATTGTAACTGAGCAGAAGTATATATGTACATAAGAACTGTGAAACAACAAGGATTAATGGAAAAAAATGTCATTGGTGGGGAAGTGTTGCCTTGCAGATGGTTCAATTTTATTGGTGGTTTTGATATTTTTTTTTGTTTGTTTGATTGTTTTGCTCATTTTTTTCTCATCTTGTTGTGTATTTTGGTTACATCATATATTTGTATTAATTTACATGATTATTCTTTCCTCACTTTTGTTCATTTTGTTGTTTATTTTGTTTATTCATAATTTGTTATGTTATTTTGTTCCTTTGTTTGCTAATTGACTTGATTATTTTGTTCATCACTATTAATTTATTTGAACATTTTGTTAATTTTGTTTTTATGTGCTGGATCTCATTTTTATCTTTTTTTCATTTTATTCCTATTAATCAAACTGTGGCCAAATGTAACTGAGCAGAAGTATATATATATATAAATAACAGTATATACAGTGTATCCAGAAAATATTCATAGCACTTCACTTTTTCCACAATTTTTTATGTTACAGCCTTATTCCAAAATGGATTAAATTCATATTTTCTCTCAAAATTCTACACACAACACCCCATGATGGCAATGTGAAAAAGTGTTTTTTGAAATAGTTGCAAATTTATTAAAAATAATAAACCTGAGCAATCACATGTACATATGTATTCATAGCCTTTTCTGTGTAGCTCAAAATTGAGCTCAGGTGCATCTGTTTGCGTAATTGAGTAAGTAGACTTGAGTACGGCCCTCTGTCTTTGACTATGGTTCCTCAGTGAACATTCTTTCCCTCTTCTGTAGGTGACGTGATAAGTAGTGCTTCAAACTGCTTCAAAATGTTTCAGTCTGTCAAATCCAACTGCCAAATATTTGTTCTGTTTCCTTTTAGACAATCTCTTTTGTGACATGTTACTCACTCAGCTGCTTGTCTGTCCCCTCTTTCACCCCTTTGTTCAGAGGCGACAGTGTTGAGTTATGACGGCAGCATGTACCTGAAGATCATCATGCCGGTCACTATGCACACAGAGGCTGAGGACGTGGCTTTGCGCTTCATGTCTCAGCGGGCCTATGGTTTGCTCATGGCCACTACCTCTAAAGAATCAGCGGACACCCTGCGACTTGAACTGGATGGAGGCCGTGTTAAGCTCACCGTGAACCTCGGTAGGCCGTTGTGATTCATTGTGAATGTTGCAACTAACCTTTCACTTCCTATTCCATGTCTCCTCATTTTCAGTCATCTGAACTTAAAGGAACAGTAGACACGCCACTGTTATTTTCCAGTCTGTTCATTGGAAGAAAAGCTTTCAAATATGTCCCTCATATCATTTAATAGCTGCATTAGCAGTTAATATGCTGTTTTATGCACATCACCGTCTGCCATTGTAAAAATGGAATTCCAAAAGCAATTAAATGCTTTTTATTTGGGAACCTGAGAGGCAAATGAAAGAACTTCTCCAGACAAACTGGTAAAGTATTTGCCATAGGACTAGAAGGCCAAGAATTTCAAATATATTCCCCCCAAAAGCCTCATCTTTTTGTTCTCTGTGGAAATTAATTTCCCATACCCTTTGACCCCTGGTCCCACCTTATTCTCTCCCTCTTTCTCTCATCTTTTTGCCTCTGTGCTGCCCCATGTTACCCCCTCCTGTTAAAAAAGCTCCATCTCACAAACTACCCCAGGTCAGACGCTGAGCCTTGCCCCACTAACCTGTCTCTAGAAGCTTTAAGGTGCTTCCATCCTGTCTCACTCTTCCTCATGGTTCTGTTTTAGTGCAGGTTTAGCTGAGGAAGCTGGCAGAATCCACCTCTGCCCAGTGACAATGCTAAGAGACATAGGAATCTCTAATATTAGCAGCAATGATGTCTTTGAGTAAGGAGAGATGTAAAGAGATTTGAAAAGGCAATGTTACAACAGAGATTTTTTTAATAGAGAAAAAACGATTGTAAGATGTACGATTTTAATAATATAACTGGCTGAAGAATCTTTCAGCTTATTACAACTTAATTGATGTTAGAATTAGCAGTATGACCTTCCTTTAAGCTTTAGATGCTTTAAGGTATACACTATGCAATTTCAGATATGATTCAGACCCGATTTGCAGCTGTGCATGCCCCCCGGTATTTGCAAGCAATTGCGGACAGAGATTGTCCCTCACACCCCCCAGCTGTTTCTCTAATTGTGCCTCAGATGTGTTTCAAACATGTCTGATTTCCATGTGATCACTAAGCGTTTTCTCTGCTTTTTTCCTCACTGCACCTGTGCAGCAACAGTGCAGCAGCAGGAAACAGTGAGTGAAATCATGAAGAAAGCAATAAACATCACAGAAATATCACACACTGGAGTCAATAAGTTACATTTGGATAAGAGTCTAAACATTTCTGTACAGACAGGAGGGCATAGGCATATTAATATAGCAATATTAGAGCCCCGTGTCTGTGTGTCTCTGCCTGTGTGTGACAGACAGAGAGCACTGTGTGTCGCTCCAAACAGAAGAGAGACAAGAAACAGGAAAAAAGAAAGTGGAACCCACAGAGATGGAAAAAGCACAGTATTTCTGTCCGTTATTGATTGGAAAAGAAGGTGTGGGGTGTCTGATGTTGGACATTGGAATGCATAGAATTCACATGCGTTTGCAGCTGAAGCGGCAGGACAGTGTTCTATACTGTCATGTTCACATGTTTCTAAAATTGCGTACACCAGCCTTTAAGTCTCCCCTGACTTTTTTAAGGAAAAAAAAACAGTTTGCTATGAACCGGGGAGGAGTGTGACAGATGTGTCCCATGAAATATGGGAGTTTAAGCTGCCACAGAGACAGGCCAGGGGGGTGACAGGAAAAAAAACAAAGGTGGCCATTCCTCTGTCTTTATCTCCATGTCTCTTTTTATTCCCTCTCTTTTTCTGTCACTCATTCACGACCCGCCTGGCCAAGGTTCAGACGATGGAACTTTTCATCCCTTCAATGGCGTGTATGTCTGCGGCCCTCGGATCAAACAGTCAGAGAGACCGGCTCACAGCTGTAGTTCATCTGTTTCATTCATGCTAAACAGGGCCATGTTTGACCTGACAACGACCCCCTTCTTATACATTTGTGTACAGTTCCCATCGCTATTGTGTTTGAATGTCACCTCAAAGGATTCAGTGATTCACAATAAGTTTACTGTGGCTCTGATCAGAATTGTCATAGCTTTTTTGCAAGAAAATGATCAGTAAGCAAAATGAGACATCGCGCAATTAGAAAGAAATCCTCACAATCTCGTAAGCCTTTCATCTTTGTCAAGATAATTAAAATGCTGCTAATTAATTGCCAGGAAATTATTTAATTGAACAAGTTAATGATGTTTAATAGTCGTAAATTATGTGTCAGATTCAGTTCAGTAAAATGCCATTTGCCATCAGATTTACTTGTACTGTAAAACTGCAAATTTACATCTGGTGACTTTTAATTTCCTGCTGGGGGTAACGTGCTCCTCTACACAGTGATGCTGGTCCCTGGCTGTTTGTGTCCACTATTCTGAAGCGGTTGACAGCTCGAGACCACAGCTCAACCACACTGCCACATGCACACACAGTTTAAAGCCACTATATGGCAGAATGACCAAGAAGTGATGCTTAGTGATTTTGCTGTTAATAATATTCTTTAATGATCCCTGTAAAGGACATATTTGACAAGGTCACACAAAGTTACAAAATGACTGCCTCCATTTTTTTGTTCATGTATACTTAACCAGGTGTTTGATTGGCACTCTGCTTTTCTTGAATCCTCCTTTTATAAACATCCTATTATTCCAGACAACAGTGATATGACACACAGTGTGTATAATCAAAACACATTGCTGTGTTTTTGTCACACCGTTTGTGGGAAATAGTCCACAGTGGGGTCTTATTTTATGTGGTGTGTGTGCACCGGGCATGAGGTGGATGGGATGTGCAGATCACCCTTTCTTGTTATTTACTTACATTGCTGGGTTTCTCATGCCCAAAGTGCTGCAGAAGGCAAGTGCATCTCAAATTACCAGGAAAGGGGGCTAAAGTTAGAGGTGTGAGACATTGCACCAGCTCAAGTGATGGCACAGCAGAGATAGGAAACAGGGCATTTGTTCCTAATGTGAGCATAATGGCTTTGCGGAGTTTACTTCAATCACAATAAAAGAAAGGAACTACTGTCAGCTATTTATGCAGGTCTGCAGTTTTGTAGTGTTGGAGTTTTAGGGTCTAACTTTAATATTTAGAGAAATTATTCATGCATTTTTGCTCTGCCTGCCTGTATTTTTATCCCTGTGGATATCATTTAACAAAAAACAGAAAAATGTTTTAAGATTAAAGAGGAGAGTTGCTGAACATTTTTGCCAGATATTATTTAAATCTTTGATACTTAATGTGTAAGTGCAGCACTCCACCTGGACAAATCATTGATGTTGTCTGTTGTGAAACCTTTATCACTTATCCAGATGCTTACAACAGAGCACTCTATAGAGGCTATTTCATAAAAACATGTTGAAATGGTGCATCATGTTGGTCTGATTGGACACCATGGCGCAATATCTTGCCTTCTGCTGTGCTCGAAGGAGGATGAAGATAGGTTTGAATGAGGAAAAGGGTGATCCTGACTCAGAGTCTGTCCCCGGATGGTGGCCCCAGAGCATTGCTTGGTTGTCTGCAGAATGTACCTTGAAGGATGTAAAATGTCTTTTTTTCTCTTTTATCTTTTCTCCTTCTCTATCTTTCTATTTCTTTTTCCTTTTCTTTTTATTTGATCTCACCATTTCGCTCTCTCTCCCGCCAGATTGTATCAGGATAGACTGTAGCCTCAGTAAGTGGTTCTATCCATTTTTCTGACTAAAATGTATCTGTCTGTCTCATGTTCTATGATTCTATGAAGTGGCCCTTTTCTGCTCTCTGTTGACCTGATCATAAGTGACACACCTGTTCTTTTCTGACACTACGGTCTTTCATTTTTATTTTCACTTCATACCGTCTCTATAGTTTGCCACTCCCTCTTTTCCAAATACATGATCTAAGTAATATTTTCCTTCTTTACACAGGTTGTCATTTTAATTTCCCCTTTAATGTCAGTGATTTAATTCGTTTTTTCACTTTCATAATTACCAGGATTTTTCATCCCAGATTCACACTCGCTTTCCTACCACCCTCTGCCATGAAATTTTTCCATTTCCTTTTCTCTACTTACTACCCATTCTATTCATTTTCCTGTCATCTTTCACTACAATGTATTCAGAAAAGGGCAACTTGACACTCCCCTGTTGGATGTTCCTATTTTCTATTATGTGGCGCTGAGTGTCGGCTCCAGTCGGCTGCACACACAGGTGTTGCTTGTTTTCTATGTGGGACAAACTGTAGTTTTGGCCCCTAGAAAGCTAATTGCTTATCCACTGAGAGACGGCACCACCTGGTGCGTGCTTGTTTTCAGAGCAAGCTAATATTTTTCTGCCCCGCGCTGACAGAATGATAGCATACTGTTATTTCTATCTTGGCCACTGACAATTGAACAACTAGCCTACAGGTAAGTACTGCAAGGCATGGTGACAAAAATGGAGAAAACCTGATGTTTGCTACAACATTCATCTCAGTATGAATTTTATTTTATTCGTATTCTGTGATTTTGCACAATACATATTTCTATAACATCACATAGAATATGGCTGCAATGCCTGATATTTTACGGCATCACTGGACAGACACTCTGTAATTACTGTACATTTCAGCTGCTTGTAATTCAGTTAGCCTTTGTTTTTTCTAAACTCTCTTTTTAGCCTGTTGAGCCCTTGACAGTATTTTCAGGCAGGCAGCTGCAACTTCAATTCACTGCAAGCTTATTTCAGACACGACTCTACTGTTGGACCTCTTGGCATGACACAGATGCTCAGAAAAGGTCTCACTTTTTCACAGCAGCCTGAAACAGTGTCTGGTCATGTACTGTATATTTTTAGTTTCTGGTTTTATTCTTTTGATTTGGGCGGTGAACAGAAAGCTATAGAAGGTCACAGGCGCATTTTCAAGTGAGTTTGGCTCTTGCAGCTTTAAATGTGCTTATCATTTACCTTGAAAACGAATTATAATCAGGGGTGGGTAGAGTAAACAGAAAAAGCACTCAAGTACTCAAGAAGTACAAGAAGTTGCAATTTCATAACATGGGATTCATTACAACCTATATACTGCCTTCAAAGAGTTATTTTGTTTGTTTTTCTTATCATTTTTTTGGTTATTTTTATTTTTTATTTTGTTGACTTTTTTTATTAATTGTTTTGGCATTTTACCAACATTGATTCTTATTTTTTTCTTTTTTAGTAATTATGCTGCTTATTTTGTTTTTTGTTAATTTTTGTTAGCCTTTTTTATTATTTTGATCGTTTTTGCACATTTTGTTGCTAATTTTGTTGACTTTTTGATCAGTTTCTTATATGGTTTATTTTGGTTCATTTACTTGATTATTTTCTTCCTTTTCACTCATTTTTTGCTTGTTTTGTTCATTTGTATGTGACTGCTCTACTTACTTTATTAATTTTCTTGATACATTTTTTGTGATTATTTCCACACATTTTTGCTTATTTTATTGCTTAGTTTATTCGTTTTGACCATCTGCTAGATTGTTTTGTTCATTAGTTTTATCCATCCATCTTCAAGAGCTTCTCTGTGGTTCGGGTCACCGGAGCAGCAGCTTCAGCAGGGAAGCCCAGATTACTCTCTCCCCG
>JAQQAE010007659.1:0-15715 GCA_029823295.1 Pseudamia nigra | reverse complement strand
CTGTTCCGTGTTTGTGAATAAACCTACAAAAAGACAGTCACAAGTCGGAGTGAGACACTGTTTCGCCAGTCAAGCACGCCCTTACGGTGGGAGTTATCAGCTAAAGGAACCAAAGGAGCTTTAGCTAAAGGAGCTAAAAGCTAAGCTAAAGCTAAGCTAAAGGTGGCCTGCCTGATAAAACTGTACAGTGTCCATTACACTGTCCTAGTAAAGCAAACTGGCAGTAACAAAGTAATTTTACTTTACTTACCTCATGTGCTTTTTACGTGAAGAAGCACAGCAAAAGACAAGTCAGTAAAAGGAGCAAAAGGTACAAAATACTAAGGAAAATTGAACAAAATCAGAAGAAAATTTAACAAAATAAGAAGTGTAATGGACAAACCAATCAAGAAAATTAAACAAATTACATGTAAAAAGCAGAAAAACCAAAACCAACAAAACAACAAAGAACAATCAAAATGAGCAAAACAATCAAGAAGTGGCAAAGAAAGTAACAAAAAATTAGTTTTTTTCTCTATTTTTTAAATTTTGTTGTGTTTCTGCGCTTTGTTTTTGTCGGGCAGTGTCGTTAACCACACAAAAAGACACAAAATTTCAAGCACTATCTGGCTTTGGTTGACCACTATAACACAAAAATACCATACAAATTATATGGTTCATTCATAATTTTGTATTCATGCATTATCAAACTTCCTTTTCAAATAATAATAATGAATAAATTTACAGGTAGGAGTGTGTAATACATACTTTATACGGGAGTTTGTCATGGGTCCAGAACGGATTAATTGGTGTTTACATTCCTATGGAAAAGGTCCATTCGCATAACAAAAAATTCGCATACAGAACGTGACGCCAGAACAGATTAAATTTGTTCTGCGAGGTACCACTGTACGTGATCACAACTGTACATGTATGAAATCTAACCACAAGGGGGCGCACCAGTGGATTTTTGTCTATTCACAATCACATGTGCCAGACTACCTGGAGAGAATTCACACACATAAGGGGAGAACACAAAACAAAGTGGTCAATTACAAATAATAAATGAGTCCACAACCCTGTGAAAACACAATGATAAAAAATCATGGAGCTTATTACAAATATAACCTGGGAATAGTGTTCATGAGTAGCATTTTGAATTGTAATACATTGTGAGATTTGGTGCCTGACTGTGACAGTCCAAATAAATAAATAAATAAATTTTCTGCATCCATGACACACAATGTGATCTTAACGCTTTACAACAGCAAATCATTTTTAAGCTGGAATACGACAAAGCCACAAGATAATTTGAGTTATCTTGGAAAATACAAACACACATAATTTATTAGACAAAAACATAAGTTCCTCCAGTTTACTGGCACAAGTAAAAAGTACAACATTCAGTAATTACATTTGGAAAACAAGGAGTTGTATATGTCAAAATTATTTACGTTAAAAATAGTTCAATGACATTATAGGGGGGAAAAAGCTGTTCAGTTGACTTCAGGGAGTGACTCATCAGAGTAAAATCATGTGCTGCGTAAACGCCCAGCGCACCAAAACTACATTACCCATGATTCCTGTGCATGGGTATTTCCGGGTAGGTAGCGCTGACAGCCATATTTGATTCGATTATGCTGTTCTGGCTGCGATAACCAGTTTAGCCAGTTCTTGACGAAAAAAAAGGCAAAACGGTGTCTTCTCATCATTGTGAGGCGAGTTTAAGTTTGATCTGCGACGAACCCCGGCTGTATCCACAGTACCGACACTTTAAACCCCACAGTCAACGATGAATCCCGAATAGTAAGTGGTACTTTTGATGACGATGGTGACAGGTCTGGGGGAAGCTAAGCTAGCGTTAGCCTGCCGGTACAAAATGAACGTCAGCTGCTTTGTTAGCCGACTCGGGGCTGTGGCAGCGACACGAAAATCACATGACAGCGATTTTCCTCACGCTACAACCCATGACTGTTAACGTGTTTGGGATGATACGGTGTCTGTTTAACGGTTTGATTGTGTATGAATCGCCGGTAAACTCTCGTAGCTCGCGTACAGTAACTTAATGGGACGAAGCCTTTGCGGCTAGCATGCTAACCGTGAGTAGCTACGCAGCGTTACTTGTGTCCTGTTGTTTTTATTATTGTTTTCACCGGTAGACACGTCTCTACTTTCATCTAAACGTACAGGATTAAGTGGGGAACACGGACGGAGTAAGAATATCAGGAATTCCAACGACCGTTTGAGGTTAATTCGTTGTGATTGAGGTCAGCGTAAACAGGAAGTTGCTAAATATCAGTTAGGTAATGTCATGTTCTGTGGGGCTTAAACTAAGGACTTTACACACGACAATTACAATTTATTTATGCACATTACGCCGATATAACGCCTGTGACATTGTAAAACACAGCGTATGACATATTACATTGTTGTTGTTAGTACTGTATTCATCAAACTATGATGGAAACCCTGCAGTCATTTTAACAGCTTCGTTAAACTTCTAGATTGAGCATTTCCTCTGGAATTTATAAGGGAGAAACCGTGGTTTATTTCTGTCTTTATTCATGCAAACTATAGCTTCGTTATAAACAGACAGTGGAGGATTTAAAGGAAAAAAACATGATTTTTGGGGGGGCTTGATTTAAAAAATACCCCCTCCCCCAATCCCACTGAAGTATTTGAGTCTGAAAATGAAAATCAGAGTGAACTTGTTCTTGACAGGGATGGTAATCATCCCTGTAGCAGGGTTGTCACAATATCGTTTGTGTATTTGATAATTACTTGTCATATTATAATCGTGGTTGTCAATTGTTTATGCCACTAGTACAGTATGAACCTAACAATGTTGCATTTATATCTATATAACTAATGAAGTGTCACTGTTGCTTTTTTGGCCTGCATTCACTATCTGCACATAAAAAAGATAACAGCGGAAAATTAGAAATCTCTGAACAAAAAGGTTTGAGACAAAACTCAACCAAAGCAGATAATCATGAATGCCAGCAATGTTTGAGGAGGTGCTGGAAGAAATTAATGTTAAACAAAATTACTGACACAGCTGAAGTTTTCAAACCACTCAAGAGCATTTCACAAATGTAGAGGTGTTCAAAACAATTGTGATTTTTGAGGCGAGTCAAATCTGTTAAAACAAGAAAATCTAACACATTTGGTTTTATTTGATAATGTAAACTTCACCCTAAAGACAAGAAAAGTGATCATGTAATTATCTAAATACAAATGGATTATAATAACCATAGCCATAAATCTCTGAGGAAAATTATCACAGAATGGTGGTAATGTCACTGTAATTAGTGGGACTGCTGTCCATTTAGTATTATTTATTTATTATTATCCCGCCCCTGTTTTGGACCACATCTGCTCCCAGTTTTCACCCGATTCACACCATTGAAGTACAGTATATACCATCAAGCTTGTCCAGGACATTCCAGCTATTGCGTTTTGTAGTTTTAAAATAATCTAGGTTTTTTTTTCACAAATTTTTTTTCCTGTAAGGAAGGAATGGAGAAGTCAAACGGAATGTTGGTGTCCACAGCGCCAACGCTGCACTGCCTTTGATGTTCATTCCATCCTCAGATGCCCTCATGAACTTTTTCAGCAAGTTCAGCTATTTTGAATCGGAATCAGAATGCTATTTATTATCATTTGTTTCCAACTGCAAGCAGTACAGAAAAAAATCAATCAGCAGTCCCACGCAATCTCTTCAGAGATTGCACATTTTCTAGTTACCATTGTTATTGTGTCACCCATCCTGATGTCCTAATAAATTCAGTTCAGTTTTGGAGGCAAAGCACCTCTTTCTGTTGTCTCCTCAAGTGCAGGTCAGGAAGGAAATTCTATCAAATACTATGTCAAAGTTTGAAACTACAGCGACTCTTTAATATTAGATTTGGTGGAAGGTTATCATTTGTCACTGAACTCCAGAACATAACAATAAGTATTGATTTATGGTTGTATATAAACTTTGTGAATTTGTAAATTTCACATAAGTTATAACCGGAACGTGCAAATAAATGACTTGTAACGATGGCCACCGGTAGAAGTAACAGAAGTAACACACACACAGGCAGCCGGCTGCTTTCTTGTCAGCACAGTTATCGTTACAAAGAATATTTGTTTGTTCCTGTAATTGTAATAATCATGTAATAATTGTGACGGTAGAGGTCACCGACTGTAGCATCAGTGTCGAGGAACAATGAAGCTTTTCTGCTGAGACACTTAATACACAATGTTTTTTTTTTTACTGCCAGTCTATATAATGCAGTTAATAAAGTGACCTACTTTAGTTCATAAGAGACACGTGGGTGATATGATTGAAGCCTATTTGGCTCAACTTTCTCAGAATACACTGTCATTATGACTTGAAAGAAAAGAGGTGATTTCAGAAGAATCCCTTCAAGTTCTAAAACAAGAAAACATACTACACTTTGAACCTCAAAAGCATGACATTTGCTGGCAGTAGCTGTAGTGTTTTTAGGCTGCTTCAGTTGTCTAGAGATGATCGGCGATTATGATTGGCGCTGTACAAATAATGATTGATTGATTGATTGATTTAAAAATGGGATGAATTCAGTGATATTTTAAAGCTGAGCTCTTGGTATTTCTGAAAATCATCCTATTTTAAACATTGTACTCACGGGGAGCCAGGTCTGGAGGATTTGTGCCTGAAAAACACTACTGACATAGATTCTCAGGCTGTTCGCTACCTTTTTATAAATCTTGTACCAGTACACAATTACTCTGTCACACCTAAGCCGAAATAATGTGAAATCAGTGTCAAGAGAAACTAAACGTTTCAGATCAAATGAATGTAGTTGGTCCAGACCGTAGAGCTTAATTTTTCATCTTTTTGAATATTATTTATTATTTTCAGCTTTTTACATTTTAACATGCTGAAGGTAATATAACTATCCAAAACTAAGTGAAATTTTAAAAGAGGCTGTCTTGGGAGAACCTTCAAAACCCTATGTGTGAGCCAATCGCTTCCAAAAACCAAATAAAAAGTTAATGAAAAGAACCTGGATATCTCTAGCGTCAGTCAAGAGTTGCATGAATGCACCGTACAGGCCAAACGTTTGGACACATCTTCTCATTCAATGCGTTTCCTTTATTTTCATGACTATTTACAGTGTAGATTCTCACTGAAGGCATCAAAACTATGAATGAACACATATGGAATTATGTATGTGCTGTACTTAAAAAGAAGTGTGAAATGACTGAAAACAGGTCTCTTATCCTAGTTTTTTCAAAGTAGCCACCCTTTGCTCTGATTATTGCTTTGCACAATCTTGACATTCTCTTGATGAGCTTCCAGAGGTCATGACCTGAAATGGTTTTCAACACCATTTCAGGTCACAACCTCATGAAGCTCATTGAGAGACACCAAGGGTTTGCAGTGCCATCAAAAAAGCAAAGGGTGGCAACTTTGAACAAACTGCAATATAAGACATGTTTTCAGTTACTTCACACTTTTTAAGTACATAATTCCATATGTGTTCATGCATAGTTTTGATGCCTTCAGTGAGCATCTACAATGTAAATACAGTGGTACCTCGGACAACGAGTTTAATCCATTCCAGCATCACGGTATTCGAATTTCTCGTTATCCGAAGAGACTTTTTCCATAGGAATACATGTAAAACCAATTCATCTGTTCTGGACCTACGACAAATTCCCATCTACAGTACCGTATTTTCCGCACTATAATGCGCACCGGATTATAAGCCGCACCCCCCAAAAATGTCATTTTGAATTTTGTTTTGTTTTTATAATCAGGTGCGCCTTATAGTGCAGAAAATACAGGTATGTATTACACACCCATACCTGCACATTTATTCATTATTATTATTTGAAAAGGAAGTTATGTTAATTATCTGAAACGTAATGCATGAAATTAGCTCTAAAAATAATTTAGAATGTATTCTTACCTTGGCTTATGACTTGGTAGTGTGTCCATGGACACTCACATGTCCATAACTGTAAACAACACCACCACGCCACTGCCCGCGACCAGACACGCCGCTGCCCGACGGCTTCAATGATGGTACAGTATCACCAGCGATTTCCTTCTCTTTGATCAAAACAACAGTAGCCTCTCCATAACACAAGCTAACGGCTGTTAGCCGCTAGCCTGTGTTAGCTTCGCCAAGACCCGGAAGTGACTATTCGTTATCCGGTTAAAACCTCGGAAATTTTTTTGCAGTATTTTTCCTCGGTATCCGATTTTCTCGTGGTCAGACGAGTTCTTTGTCCGAGGTACCACTGTAGTTAAAATAAAGGAAACACATTGAATGAGAATGTGTGTCCAAACTTTTGGCCTGTACTGCATATCTGACAGTGTGAACATGGCAGCATAAACTTACAAATACATTTAAAAATTATATGACATTTAAGAAGCTGCAACCAGTGCGTGTCTGGAAAAGAGTTGGTCATTATTTAATTTAACTGAACATCTGTAGACTTTGTATGTCACTTCTACTCACACTTTTGTTTTTTGGAGAAGCTAAAGTAATTAAGCAAATAGGAACTCAGCTGTTTGATCAGAAAATACAAGAAATGTACAGCTAATTCTAAGGCTAGGGCAATTTAAAAGCAGACATTTTTTCTTCATTCCTGACCATTAATTAATCAAGCAATTAATCTGTTGTGAGAAATATACCTATATAATCATTTATTGTTCTGCTCATTCAGCTGTTCATTAACATCCTGATGTTACATCATGCTTATTCTTGTTTCTCTCAGTGATTATTTATTCAAACTGCTCCTGATCGGTGACTCTGGTGTTGGAAAGTCTTGTCTCCTCCTCCGGTTTGCAGTAAGTTTTTTGTTTTTCTACCCATTAGTACAGTGACGGTTGATAACCCACATTTACAGAGCTATATCTAACATGTTTCTTCTCTCAGGATGACACGTACACAGAGAGCTATATCAGCACCATCGGCGTGGACTTCAAAATCAGGACCATTGAGCTGGACGGAAAGACCATAAAACTTCAGATTGTAAGAACGTGGTGCAACGACACTGTCAACCGATAAGTGCTGATGCGTGGTGATTCAGTGTTTGTGTCCGTTGTGTTTTTCAGTGGGACACTGCGGGTCAGGAACGGTTCCGTACCATCACATCCAGTTACTACAGAGGAGCTCACGGAATTATAGTCGTTTACGATGTGACAGATCAGGTCTGTGCTTTTTAAAATCACCTTGTTAATCAGTACTTAATACAACACTCGCTGCATTTACATGGACCCTCTACCTTATTTAGTTTTTGTTTGAGGACTGAAGGGTTTTTGGTCTTAAAGGCATAACATTTACAGGGCACATTTTGAGAATAGAGACCTTTTCAGTTGTTTTTTTTTCTGCATCACAATAAAACACACAAGAATAACGAAGCCTTATATTCAGGGGGTCACAGTATACCCAAAGGGAAACCATGTGCATGCTCTCGTTTTTAGTGTTTGTTGCTACTCTGTGGACAGTAGGAGCTGTGGAGCTTGAGTGTAGATATCAATCAATCAATAACTTTTTATTTGTCCCCGAGGGGCAATTACATTTTCTCCCACTAAGGGGGATGGAGCTGCAGCCCCATGAAGAGTGCAGCTCCATGCAGGTGGGGGAAAGTGGGGGTGGGGAGCGATACAATCGGTAAGACGAGTAAAAAAGCGCAGTTCCCAGAATTAGGCTCCTTCAGGGAGCATAATTATGATCACATAGAAAAAAACCTCATAGCATGATTAGCAGACAAGTTACAACACAAGCCATTTATAACAAAGCAATGGATTTCCAGAGAGCCTTGGATTCTGTAGTGTAAGCGTGTCTGCTTGGACATGTGAATGTCTTGTCAGTCATGATGGGGAAGTTAATGCATCTCTCTCAGCATGTCCAAAGATGTAACAAATTCCATCATGATTGCCATGGTGACACACATCCGTAAGAATTCACATTGTCCCCAAACCAGTGTGTAGTGTGTAAGTTGTGGAGGAAGAAGTCAAGACTTTGTTCTCTCACTTTCTCTTCCCTGGAGGTTTTCAGTTGTAAGGTTACTTGCTCGGGGGACCGAAACAAAACAAGATAAAACAGTCTCACTTTCAGAGGCAGAAGAGAATTTAACTTTTCATTCCAATTCAGTATTTTTATAATAATTTGCAAACCTCAAATTCTGGTCCACAAAGAGCCCCCATCGATTCAGAGATGTTGACCCCTCCTCAATTTAACTTCGAAATCATCCCATGTTGCCAGGGCTCTTCCCAACTGCACCAGTTGGAGACAAACCTTTGCAGGGGCACACGCTTTGAACAGCTTTGTCTGTCGTCTTTATTGAACGATACACCAGGAAATCACCCGAGTCAATCAGCAGAAATCCTGTTATCATGGTTCCGAGTAGATAAATATGCTCCACATCCTCAGTCGAAAGCTGCGAAAGACACACGAGTCTCCCCCACTTACCTGCTGCCTCCATCCCCTGAGGACATTTCGGGTTCCCCCAGATCCGTCTTCCTGTTCAAAAATAGGGTGTCAATTGCATTTAAGGTCAAACTGATCAATTCCATGATGCTTTTGAGTTTGGGCTGGAATGCAGCCAGATCACAAAGCGAACACACAGACAGGACACAGCAAGCAGGATGAGTGGGGAGGGAGCAACAGGAAAAGCGTCCGCGCTCTCTGGAAGCTGGAAGAGAAAAATGTGGGACAGTGGACAGTGACGTGTAGAGATTGAGTGTGGATCGGTATTACCTGGAGATTTGTGACACTAATGTCCTGGGGTGTTCTAGAAGTAATAAAAAGTAACCCTGCAAGTGGAACGCAAGGCATGACACTGAGCTGCAAAATTCATTGATATTTGTCCAGGGATTATGGCTTCAGATCAGAATGCTTTCTAAATTACTTGCAATAGACACAAATATGAAAACGAAATATGTCCATGTCTTAGTGTTCGAGTGAAACATGTCTTCATATTATTGTCTTATTGTGATGTTTTGCTGCAGGATGAAAGTAATGTTCTAATGTCTGTATAAATGTGAGACTGTGTTCTCCTCATGGCTGATGTGTTCTGTCATCAGGAGTCCTTCAATAATGTCAAACAGTGGCTACAGGAGATCGACCGCTACGCCAGCGAGAATGTCAACAAACTGTTAGTAGGCAACAAGTGTGACCTCACAACGAAGAAAGTTGTGGACTACACCACGGCAAAGGTCAGTGGGAGCTTGTAGTACAGAGGTCAGATGTAACCAACAAGTTTGATCACACTGACGACTAGAATGATAGATGATTTTGTTGATTAAAAGACAAAAATACATTAATTTTGGAACTGGTGCATGATTTCAGGAAATGCTCAGAGCTGTGGAAAGAGACCTAACAGTTTTTTGGTTTTTTTTTTTTTCCAACTGGTAACTAAGTGAATAACTTCCCATTCGCACAGATAATGAACACTTGAAATAATGTAAAGAATGAAATAAAGCTGTTCTGTGCTGTCAAAGGTAATACACATTCAAGTTATTATGTTAAAAACTAACATTGTGTTGAGTGGAAACGCCTCGTCCAATGCAGCAGTGAGGCTCAGTGTGAATTGTTTTCTGTGGTGTGGGAGCTCGACAGAACGCATGCAAACGGGAAACATCAGCTTACAGATGGACAGGCAATACCGGTTCTAGTATGAATGTGCTCCTCGTCTTATTCTTTATGATTTTTTGACAGTTATTAAATGGGGAAAATCATTGGATCTGTCATTTCACTCAGAATTGTAAATTGTTCAGAACACGAAAGCTAATTAACATGTACCATGAACAACGCAAGGTAATTAAAACAAACCACAAACCAAACTGTAAGTGAAAAAGTCATATTGCAGATATTTTGAGCAATATTATCATTGCAATTTGAGTCCACTTACTTTGCATTAGTCATCTAGAAATGTCAAGTCAAACATGTAAATCGACATAGAAAATATAAAAACTTCAAGAAATACAATAACTTTAATAAACACAAAACTAAGTTACAACTTTTTGTGTTTCTCTATTTCTGCAAATTAGATCACCCTCAAACCTTCGAAATCTTGACCTTTAAATTCTAATTACTGTGTTTTCCGGAGTACATGTTGCCTTTTTTTTGCATAGTCTGGTTAAGGGAGCAATATACCAGAGTGACTTGTATATTAATTATTTCAAGTATTGGTTGTTTGTCACACTGACAGCCACTAGAGGTCGCTGTAGGCTTGTATACCTGCATCTGCCACATCTGCATTACTGACAATTTAAAATGTAGACATTACCGGTAACAACCATACCTGCCATCAGCTTAACACCGAACGTGTCGGCGCCATCACTTAACCGGTGAGGTGGGGAGGCGAGCCGCGAGCTCTCGCTTCTGGCATCAAGCACGCAGCCACCTGTTCCCCGAACAAATGCGATGTGTTCTCCAGAGCGATTTATACACGTTTTTTTCTTCTTCCTTATGCATTTTTTTGGCTCGTGCAACTAACATTCCGGAGCGACATATCACCCGGAAAAAACGGTATATACGGTATTCATTTTGCAAATGTGATTGTGTTTCCCTGCAGCTCCAAATAATAACTGACACTCCCCCTTTTATGTCTGCTGTTATACTTTTGTCATCTGTCCTCATCAGGAGTTTGCTGATAACTTGGGGATCCCCTTCTTGGAGACCAGCGCCAAGAGTGCCACCAACGTGGAGCAAGCCTTCATGACCATGGCAGCTGAGATCAAGAAGAGGATGGGCCCCGGGGCCACCGCCGGCGCTTCAGAGAAGTCCAATGTCAAGATCCAGAGCAAGCCAGTGAACACCTCGTCCGGAGGCTGCTGCTGAGGAACATGAGGCCACGACGTGAATCCACCAGAGCCCACGACCAGACTCAACGTTACCATGCTCCACAGGGACAGACAAACGGACGGAGAGGGAGGCAGGGACAGATGAGGAGGACTTTGAGTGGACCGGTTTGTACATGTGTATGCAGCTACAACACCAGATTTCCACCCCACCCCTTTTCAAAGTCAGCAATAGGACTTAATGGTAAACCCCACCATACCATCAGAACACACTGGGCCTTTTTTTTTTCCCTTCATTTTTTTGTCTCCAACACATACTGGAAAAATAAGTCTGAACGTGTACCATTTTTAACAGCGTGGTGTTAACAATGAAAGAAATTACACCTTCTTCTTCGTCTGTTTTTTTTGTTTGCCGTTTGATAAACAAGTCACTTTTGTAAAACTAAAACAAAAAACGCTGTGTTTAACAGCGTAACTTAAGCCCCACTCTCCTCACATATCATACGTAAATTAAGAATCACTTCAAATGAAGCACATGCTTAAATTGAACCAGCATAATTTCTGTTGGCGCTGATCACACGCGCTCGGTGCATCCTGAAGCGAGTGGCTTTGTTCAGACTGAAGATTCCAAAAACATGTCACCATCAAAACATGTCAGTGCCTTTGTGGCTGGAGTTCGACATGACATTCTGCCTTCGGTGCTCCTGTGTTGCCGTTCTTCTTAAAATCCAACTCTGTATGATAACAGTTAACATTCCTGTATGTATTTGGCTGTGTGTGCTCTGCTGGTATCCATGATCCAATAAGCATGTGCTACATTGGGAGCCGTGACGTCAGCCATGTGTATTTCTCTGCTAATCTACAGCACAACGACCAGAGAAGCAAACCCACCACCCCATCTCTAGATTAATCTATAAACTGTATATATTTATACATAAATGTAAGGAAGTGATTTGCAGATTGTTTAGAAAAGCAAGTGAAGCGAATGACATGATAAATAGCTGGAACCAGTAATCTCGACACGTGATATGTGGCTGCCGACATGACATTTTTGTGGCACAATGTCTACTATTAAAACAATGAAGGAGATCTTTGATAAGTGTTGGTCCAGATGGTGTGGGTTTTTTTTCCCCTCTGCTCACATTTCTTCAGTTCCACCTTTGTTTCAGCCATAAGCTGAGAGGAATGATGGATCTTTGACCTACATTTCTCAGGCTACTTGTATGTTTTCACGCAAGCATAAACTTGAACATGTTACTAGGGTTTGGTATCATTTCAATTTTATTCATTCTAATTCTGCTTAATGATTTTGGTTCTTATCAGTTTCTCCTTTTTGATTTTGTTCAATAACCAAATGTTTGGGGAACAAAAAATGATTTTTTTTTCTTATTTTAAGTACTACTATGTACTAGTATTTACTACAGACAGACAGGAAAAAGCTATGACCCACAGATGTGTGCATTAAAAAATCTTTAACACTTAGTATTCCGATGACTAAACCCTGTATTTCCATTTGTTTTATGACTTCATCAAGAAGCATGTTTCAGATACATAGACTGTATATAGTTGTATGGACAAAAGTAAAAGGACACCCGACTTTCCAAGTCCAAGAAAAGGAGTCCTTATATCTGAATTTTGAGTCATAAAAATTAACAATCTGATAAAATATATCTATAAATATATAAATACATGTTTTATTAATTTTATTTATCATTTTGTTCACTGATTTGGTGCTTATTACCAAAAATGTGGAACAGCTCAGATATGAGAAAGATTCCTATGGATTTTAAAGATATGTGAACGTTCCTTTAGGTGCAAGTCAGGCGTCCCGTACTTTTGTCCACATAGTGTATATTTGGTGATGTATTCATTTCACGGGGGAGAATGACTCAATCGTTTCCCCTCACTCTATTTTGTAACATCACATCCTCTGCAGCACAAGCTTCTAGTCTACACGTCATTTTAAACTTGAATTATCTGCCTGGGTGTGCTCGGTGCTGTCGTCTCTCATCTTTCAGAAGTGAAGTCGCACTTTAAACCATTCATTGCAGTGTGTCACACTGTCAGAGTGACTGTGATATCAACCATATACCATTTTCTGAGTTTGTGATTTAGAATTTGGTTTCAATTGATTTATTTTACCCAAATGTTGTTACAGAGACAATATAAAATACATAAAAAGGTGCAAAAGACAAAAAAGTACACTTAAAAAAAATCTAAATTGACATACAGCAGCTTAGCAAAGATGGAAGTTATTTTTCTGAATAAATCATAGTAATAGCATTATCAGGAAAAAATTATTAAAATTGCACGATGATGATTTATCTTCCAGCTCTATATGGTATATTTAGATATGTATTTACATTAGGAACCGATAAGCTACACTGACTTTCTGTATTTGTGCACACATACATTATATTACTACTACAGTGATTCCACAGGTCCTTTTTAAAATAGTGCTCTCACTCTGAGACTCATGTTCAAATAGTCACAACCCACTTTTTGTGAATTCAAACCGCACACATGGATTTTACAGAATCTGGTCAATGAAAAGGAAAATTAATAATTCAGAACATAAGATAATCAGAAAATGAAATGGTCACAAAATGAACAAATAAGTCCAAAATAATGAGTAAAAATGAGCAAAATTGAACAAAATAATAAATTGGGTGAATTAACATGAACTAGAAAGAACTTTAGAGCCCAAACCTTAACCAAGGCAGCTCAGTTTGTATGAATAGCATCCAATATGACAATGAAAACACATAACCTTTATTGTTGGATACTTTGCACATGAAATTAGCATTTGGATTCACATCATTATTGGTTCAATAGTTATTCACCAAAAATAATATTTCCGTAATGGCTTCTGGCTGTAGCTCCATAGCTGTTGGAAGACACGTTAAATCTGTGGACACGTCACCGAATCAGCAGACTTTCCACTGCAATTTAGTGTCAGTTTCGTGTCTATAGCATTATTTACTACTTTACAGTAGCTATTTTTCCTCAGCTCCTATAAGTATCATCATTCTGGATCAATATATCTGGAATATTGTCCATATCTGGATCAAACTTTTTGGTTTGATAGAATCTATTATGGTGTTGTTATCCTGTGTTTTTGCCTAAATTTTCTGGGTGCTTGTGGCCTTACAATGACAAATGTTGAATTTGACCCCATCTCACAATGGTGAAGAATCCACTAAAAATCTTCTGGAGGTCAACCCAGGACCAGAAATGAATATTCCACTCTGTTGAGCAAATCGAGGACAATAGGTGCAATACACAACTGAAGATGTGTTGCATGGGAAGAAGCCAAATGGACTTCAGCAAAACGAGCCAACTGAGATGATACAGCCCACTCAAAGTAAGAATGCAGAAGCCACTCAGGGCAGGTACAACTGGAATTGCTACACCTAGTCCTAGTAAGTAATCTAATCTCATAAATTCCAAATAGATAATAGGGTTGATGAAAATATTTCCTTCAAGGGTCCTGACTTTGGCCAAATTGTCACGAACATGTTCTCTAACATAACAACTCACCGCTTTACAGCCCTCTGGAGAGTTTTAGATGTTTCAACTGCAAGAATGTACATATTATCCGTCAAAAATAGAAGATGGAGCCTCAAAACTCTTGAAGATGCACAGTTAAGGTCAAAATTGTTCAAATATGAGGTTTGGAGATGTGATTTGTGCTCGTACATTTCATATAGAGAGGTAATGAAACGAGAAGCCTGAATGACAAAGTACATTTTTGTCAGGAAATTATGTCAATGTATGTCAAAACCTTTGAAAAATATGTAACCCAGTGCAAGATATAAAATCACAATCTGTTTGATTTTATAGACGTTATACAGTCCAGCTGGGGTGGAAATCATGATTACTGGGATTATACATGCAACTCACCAGCAGGGGGCAGAGTTCCAGTAAACTCTGAGAGTCAGTGTGAAGAAAGTGAAGTCATTCTTCCAAAATCCTTCATTGTGGATGTCTTATTCTGCATAGTCTTTAAATAAATACTGATATAGTAACAATGCTCATTTTCATCCCAGACCTGAGTATTTTTTGTACCATTGTACTTTTTTTTTAAGTATTTGTTTAACCCTATTTGTAAAGAGAAAATGTGTCGTGTGGGGAAAAAAAGGAACAAAATCATCACCAAAACAAACAAAATACTTCAAGATGAAAAGACTGAACAACATTGATGGATGAAAATGATCTTCATACTGAACAAAATAACCATGAAAATGAGCAAAGTAATTAAGAAAATGAAACCAAATAATCATCAATATAAAGAAAACTGCACAAAAAGAAGCAAAACAATCCACAAAATGAACAAAGAACAAGTTGAACAAAAATAACCAAGAAAATGAACAAATGTGAAGGAAAAATGAACAGTCGTCCTGCAAAACCAACAAAATAAGCAATAAAATGACCCAAAAAATAAGCAAAAAGAAAAAAATAAACGAGCAAAAACGAACAATACGACGAAGAAAGAGAACAAACACAGGTTAAAAATAAATTAATAAAATAAACCACAAAAATCAACAAATCACCCAAAAAAAGATGAACTGAATCTGTTCCCGAACATAAAGGTACTCACTACCTCAAGTACTTTTATTTATGAGTATTTCTACTTCCTTTTACTCCACTACTGATTCTACTCCCTGGCGTTTTCACACGACACGGCTTCTCGTTACAATTATATGACACAGGATCAATTTGACCCGAACACCAGACAAGGGTTAAATACAGTGTTTTACCTGTGATTGAGTTTGTTCACACTGGGAAACTATTATTTTACCTTTACATCTCCCACTGTCAGTGTCTGGTCCAGTATTCTCCTTCTCGGTAAGTAATCTGAGTAAAGGGATTACATGGTCACCGACATGTGGTTTTTTCCTCCCTGTCCCCCTCCCTTTTCTGAGACTGCCCCCCCCCCCCCCC